>PVIA01002865.1:0-190843 GCA_004024845.1 Tonatia bakeri | reverse complement strand
ACTTAAACAATCATTAAAATAAAAAAATAAAAAAAAAAAAAGAAAACCTTAACTTGTCTTCTGAGTTTTTTGTAGTGTCAGGCCACATGGCAAACTATTCAAAAATAATAGTAATTATTTTTTAGTAAAAGATAGTAATAAATAATAATAATTAGGAATTTACATGACTCTTTTATCCTGTATTATGTTTAAGTGATTAGTGATTAAGTGAATTAACTTAAAGGTCTTAGAAGGATAATTTTTACATTGGCTAATAATGCACTGTTACCTGTTTTTATTTGCTAGATTGTACTTAAGATTTGATTGTTATTTATAATTTTTTAATCCAAATATACAAATGACCAAATGTGTTTTCCCAGCGCTCCAGACCTGCATGTCAAACAACATGCCCAACATTTCTGCATCAGTGCTTTCTTACTAGAGCTTTTAAGTAGACACAGTGTGATATACTTAATCAATAACCAAAGTCTGTCATGTCTTTAAAATATCTTTATTCATCCTGTTTACTTGTTGGATAGTCTGGCTGGGTATAAAATTCTGGATTGGAAATCCTTTTTTCTCAGAATTTTGAAGGCATTTTTACATTTTTTTTTTCTGGTTTTCATTGTGTATGAAAGCACAAAACCATTTAATTCCTGATCTCTTGTATATAGCCTTTTGCCCCTTTCTCTGAAAGCTTACAGAATGGTTTCCTAAGGTTCTTTGTTACAGGGCTGCCCTCACATTGCCAGAGCCTACTTTGCCAATGTACAGAATGGTTTCTGAGGTTTTGTGATAATGTATTTTTATGGACCTTTTATTCACTGTGCTGGGTATCATTGGATCTTTTCAGTCTAGAAACTTCCATGAAATTGTTGGTTTTTCAGGGAATAATTTCTAATAAGTCACTTTAACACAAATGCCTCATTTCAGAGTTTGCTTCCCCAGAACCCAATTTAAGATGACCACTAACAATTCAGATAAAAGAGTAATAAATTATCTCTTTGATAATGTATTATTTTGAAGGATTGAACTCAGGTTTACTATGCTATCGCTTTTGAGGGCTCATTTTGTCAAATATTGGTATCAAGCTTTTATATTTAAAAAATTGGTTAAAGTCTATGACTTAATTTTCTAGAATGATTTATATAGCCTAAAAATTAAGTTCTTTGGAAGATTGAAATATCCTGGAAATTTCTGACTATTTGACAGCATTCTTTATTTCCACTGTGGTTATTTGCCCATTTAGGTGTATATCTTGAGTCAGCTTTGGTAATTTGCTTTCTAAGAAAAATGTGTGTTGCATTTGGGCTTTCATCCTTGACAGCTGTTTGTCATATAATGTATTCTCTTATTTTTTCATATTATCCGTAAATGTTGATGTAGTTTGAATCCTGATTTGAATGAACCCAAGTGTAAAAAAAGACATTTGTTAGTTAATTGATGCAATTTGATTGTAGAAGACAGTTGGGTAAATTTTATCAGACTGTGGTTTGGATAAGGTCAGGGAATTACTCTTAATTTTGTTAGGCATTTTATAATGGCATTGTGGCATGTAAGAACATTTCATATTTTCAGAGAAGTGTGTTAAAGTATGTAGAGATGAAATGACTTGATGTCTGGGATAAGCATTAAAATTCTAGTTAATTGACAAAATAATAAATGAAGTAAATATAGCACATTTTATATTATAATTCAGTCTGTGTGATGGATTTATGAGTGTTCATTATTATACTTTCATATGCATTTGAAGATTTTTATAATTAAACTTAAAAAAAACCCTGTTACCCCTGTGATGTAATCAGAGTACTTCTTAGCATAGTCTCTCCAACCCCCATTTCTTTTTCCTTTATGTCTTTGCTGCCTAGGTGTATTATAGTTAAATATATTCTCTGAAGCTGTTCTTTTCGGGATAATAACATTTCTGCTTTGTTTCATAATTACCACACATAGTTACTCCACAGTTTTATATTGGAAAGGATTATAGCCTTTCCTGTTGTATGCTAACACTTTTGTTGAGTGATTTATTTATTTGTGAATTTTGTGTTTTTCTTTAAATCTTAATTTAACTTTCAGATGAATTATATCATTAAGTAGGTGGTGGTACTTAGAGTATATACATACTGAGTCATTTCATACTAGAAAATGTTTTTCTCTTCTCTTGATTTTTGAATGACAAATTCCTGATAATTTAAGTCTGTTGGCCTGCTTGAGTTTTTTGCAGGGTTTTTTAATTTAGTTTTGTTTTACCCAAAAGAGGAGAAAATTGCCTGTTATTTTTTCTTTTGTAGTCCTGCCTAATATTTTGCCTTTGACTTGTTTTTTTCCTTGGATAATTAGAGTTTTTATGTTTGTTTGTTTTTTTTTAAGTGTGAAGTTCAGTATCTCTCTCAGTACTGATAATCTATATTAGGTTTTTCTGGGTTACATATGAGACCTTTAAATATTCAGGTCTCACTTCCAGTCAAGATGTCAGCATATGTAAATGTGGTACTCAGCTCCTGCCACAACCACATCAGAATACTAAACTACAGAACAACCATCATTCAAAACGACCTGAAATCTGACTGAATGGAAGTCATGCAACTAGGAATGTAAAGAAGAAGCCACACTGACACTGGTGGTAGGGGTGAAGACACAGAAAGGCTGTTTCCACACCTGCATGTGGCAGATAAATAGTGGGAGGGATATCTTGACTGTGGAGGGCTCCTATGAGGAGTAAGGGGTCCCATCCCCACACAGGGCCCTCCAGCCCAGGAGTTTAGTGCCAGGAAGAATAGTCTTCATAACTGTCGGTTGTAAAAACCAGCAGGATTTGAGGCTGAGGAACATGGAAGCTGCTGGAGTCTCATGCAATTAATTTTGGGCTGGCACATGGACTTACTCTGACTCATTCCCTCTAAGCTCCAGCGCTGGGACAGCTGCTTGAAAGGCACCATAGTTATACAGGGAGGAACTGAATTGTTTGGCATCAGGGGAAGAACTGAGGGGGCAACTTTCCCTCAGACAACAGTGCGAGCACAGGCCATTGTTTCTTTGATGAGCCCTCCCCCCACAGTCAGCAGGAGGGTGCCGTATCTGAGATTCCATCAGTTTGGCTCACTCTGTTTGCCTCTCCCTGGCGATTGCCTGAGGCCCTGCCCCACCCAACTTTGGGGCTCACACAAGCTATTTCCAGTGACTTTTCCATATGAACAGCTTACGTGGTTCATACTTGAGAATTTCCTAAATTCTCTCAAACTGGCAGCATGTGGCTTGTGTGTTTGAGCCCCGTACCTCTCGCTAAGTGGCCCCAGGCCCAGTACTAGCAATAGCTGGCCTTGCTTCACAGCTTGGCTTTACTTGGGCACCTCCAAGCTCAGCACAAGTAGCAGCCACCTGCAGATTTTTTTGTAGTTTATGCTGGGTGGCCCTGGGCAGAATACAGGTGGTGACTGACCTTGGCCTGTACCTCCTGGGAAGCCCCAAAGCCTATGCATCCAGTGGGCAACCTCAGACTATACTGAATCACCACCACCCAACTACCTCCACAAGAGACACATTCAAGGGGCAGATTCAGCAGGCACCAGAGCCTGCTGAAGTAAGTCCTGCTGTGTAGTTTGGGCCTCTGCACAGCTGATCCTCCATGGTGGTGAGCAGCTGATGGTCAGTGGTCACAGCCAGTCCTTATAGTTGATTAGGCTAGGTAAATCCCTCCCACTCACATGCCAAGAGTAATCAAGGCTCAACTACAAGGGGAAGGGGATACAACCCACATGGGGGACACATCTGGACTGCCCAGCTTGCGTGATAGGGGTGACTGTGCTGCTGGACCCTACAGGACACCTACTACTTTAGTCTACCAAGTCTGGGAAATGTAGCAGCTCTACCCAGTAGATAGAAACAAACATAAGGAGGCTATCAAAATGAGGAGACAAATGGCCCAAATGAAAAATAGAACAGAACTCCAGATAAAGAACTAAACAATGTGAAGACAAGCAATCTCCTAGATGCAGAGTTCAGAACAGTGGTTATAAGGATGCTCAATGAACTTAGAACATCAACAGCATAAAAAAGAACCAGTCAGAAATGAAGGATACACTAATTGAAGAATAATTTACTGGGAATCAACAGTAGAGTGGAAGAAGCCAAGACTGAAATCAGCGATTTGGAATATAAAGAAGCGAAAAACAAAAAACCCAAAACAAAACACACCTAATCAAAGCAGCAAAAATGAAACAATCCAAAAATATAAAGATAGTGTAAGAAGCTCCTGGGACAACTTTACATGTACCAACATTCTCATCCTGGGAGTACCAGAAGGAGAAGAGAGCAAGAAATTGAAAACCTGTTTGAAAAAAATGGCAGAAAACTGCTCTAACCTAGTGATAGAAATAGACATACAAGTCCAGGAAGCACTGAGTGACCTAAACAAGATGAACCCAAAGAGGCGCACACCAAGATACATAATAATTAAAAGGCCAAAGATGAAAGAGAATCTTAAAAGCAGAAAGAGAAAGGTATTTAGTTATGTACAAGGGAACTTCCATAGACTGTCAGCTGATTTCTCAAAAGAAACTTTTCAGGCCAGAAGGGATTGATAAGAAATATTCAACGTGATGAAAAGCAAGGACCTACAGCCAAAATTACTCTACCCAGTAAAGCTATCATTTAAAATTTAAGAACAAATTAAGGGCTTCCTAGACAAGAAAAAGCTAAAGTAAAGTAGTTTATCACCACCAAACCTGTATTATTTGGAATGTTAAAGGGCCTTATTTAAAGAAGGAGAAGATAAAAAATATGAACAGTAAAATGGCAATAATATCTGTCAACAATTGTATCTAAAAAAGAAGATAAACTAACAAGCAGAACAGAAACAGAATCATAGATACAGAGAATGTTTTAGTCACTATATGATGTCATAAACACAGGTAGACTTATTCTTCCCATATTCTTCTTCTTTTTTTAAATTGTTCTAGCTATTCTAGTTTATTTGCCTTAATATGTAAATTTTAGAATAATCTTGTCTGTATAAGAAATCTTGAAGGGATTTTCATAGAAATTGCATCAAACCCATGCATCTAGTTGGGGAGAGTTGACATCTTTACCATGTTAAGTCTTCTAATGCATGAACATGCTCTGTTTCCCCATTTGTTTAGTTAGGTCTTGTTTGATTTTCTTATCAACATTATTTAGTTTTTAATCATACAAGTTTAGTGCATGCCTTCAATTGTTTTATGTTTTCCATAATCTTTATCCTCAAAGGGATCATTTAAAGAAGGACTGCTCAAGAGAGGTAAATGTCAGAAATGGATAGCTGACAATCAGAGTTTGTTTAGATTTGCATCATTTCCACTTTTTAAAAAAAAATACATTCAAGTAAATCTAACTTAACATGTTAAGTCTTTAAAATAGCATAACTGGTTTAATCCAGATTCTGTAAAGCTATAGCAAAATGGTGAAGAGTCTGAATTCTTGATTTAGATCACTGATGTGAGCCTGAGAAGGTTACTAATCTCTCTTAAGTTCATCTATGAAATGGGATTCATAGTCCTTAGTTCATGGTACAGGACTCAAAGGTTAACTCTAATTATCTCTCTTTTTATTTCTTTCTCTGTTATTTATATAGATGCTATTCATATCTGTAATGGTATTCACCAAAAGTTGTTTCTGGTTGATGGGATTTAGAGTAATTTCTTTCTTAATGCAGTGCTTTATTGTGTGCTTTTTTTTTTAAACAGTGGATAGCACAACGCTTTTTCTTAATAAAGTAAAAATAAAAATTTTAGTTGTCCCAGCACTTTTTTTTGTATCTGAAATCTCAATCGTTGAGCCTGGAAATCTGTATTTTTAAAATGCTCCTCAAGTGATCCTGATTGAAGCATGTTTTCTCATATTCACCCAGGTCCCACCCCAGCAGTGATGATTCATTTCATTGTCTTGTCTATAATGTGCTATTTTAGCAGCAAACAAAGGGATGAACTCGTAGGTAAAAGTTAAATACTCTTAGATATACTCTTAGGAAAGGAATTAACTTTTCAGTGTAGCTAAGTTATCAGACTTTTTACTTGTGGCATGTATAGTGCTCTATAATTTATAACATCCCGCTGTTTCTTTTTTCTTACAGAAATACACTTTCGGGAAATGGCCTCTAAATCTTGGCTGAATTTTTTAATCTTCCTCTGTGGATCAGCAATCGGATTTGTTTTATGTTCTCAGCTACTTAGTATTTTGTTGGGAGAACAGAGTGACACCCAGCCTAAGATTCTTCATAATGATCCTCATGCTGGGCATTCAGATGATAATGAACAGAATCATCTAGGAGGACAGATGAACTTCAATGCAGATGCTAGCCAACATAAAGGTATAGTTTAAAGAAGTAAACATAAATCATATTTTTCAGTCTGTGTAAGTATTGAAAAAATTGGGAAAAGTTATGTGAATTTAATTATATCACACTATATTTTAATTTACCGCACTATATTTTTTGATAAAAATGATCTTAAGTCTAGATATTAAATGACATCTTGGTTTGCCTCAGAAAAGGAAATTGCTAAAACCTAGATGTATTAGGTAGTAAAATATTAATTTTGAATTTATTTTTCAGTAGGAACAGTTCAGAAACTGTAATCTGGGAAAAGGCAAAACTTTTCAGACTAGATTTGTTTCTGAAAATTTTTGTTTAATCTAATTTTCTTATCATGGTTTATATCTGTATCTTTGGATTTTGTTTTTGTCTTATTTTGGTATGAGTTTTTGCTTATGTTCTCTTAGAGAAATGCAAGAGTTATATATAAATTTCAGTTTATATTTTTATTAATAGTTAATATCACTAATCTTTTTTCCTTTTGCAAAGAATAAAGAACTAAGGAATTGGAAAGCTAGGTATGTGTTATGACTTCATTTTTTCCTCTCATATCTCTAACTAGATTTTCTGAACTGAGTCCTCTGTGTGCCCATTAAATGTAGGTTTTCTTCAAGTTTCTGTCCTTTGGCTCTTCTTTGCTTGTGTGATGTCATCAGCCCCTGTAGTTTTCATTTCCATCTCTTCTTTACTGTTGTTATCTTCAACTCCATTCTAGATACTGTAAGGCATTGACGCAGTTCAGATATCTCTGCAATGTGGTTTATGTAACAGAAAAGAATACAAGCAGCTTGAAAATAATTAGAGCTCTAGGATGCAGAGGATCCGTATTAAGAGTTGTTTCTCTTACCTTTCTAGCTGTAAATTACTTATTTCCTACCTCTCAAGCAGAGGTTCTAGGGCAAGGTGTCAAATCTTGGTTGAGTTTTGTGTACTAGCAAGCACATGAATACCTTCACAAATTGTATTATGCTGTGTAAATGTTCATATAACTGATTTAGCTCCAAGGAGGTGCTCTGTAGTTTTATTGTAAAGCGGTTTGATCACTGTGCACTTGCTCTGCAGTGTTGCTTCAAGTCTTGAAATGACCAGTTGGATTGAGGCTCCTCTACTACTAGTGGGCTGTGCTGAGTTGTCCTTAACTGCAGGAACATACACGAAATGAAGGGATGCTAAAAGTTGTCTGTTTTCTTCAAACTTAACATGTGCATATGAACTCCATTTTTTTCTTTTCCTTCTTACTCCTAAAACTACTTCCTTTCTTATTTTATATAGCTCATTACCACCTGCCTATGCTAGAAACTTAAGTCATGGTAGATGCTTTTCTTTGCTTACCAGTCAGTCTCATTTGTGACTCAAATCTAACAGTTCACCTTCTGTACTATTTTTAGATTTCTTCTCTCAATCCATAGTGCATTTCCCCTAGTCAGATCTTTAGTATAACCCATGTACCTGCACTCAGCCAAACTTTACCATGCCTTTTGTCCTTTGTTTTGGTGAACATCTACTCATTTAAAGTCCTATTTTCTACATCATCTCTTATTTTTGCTGATATTGCTTTATCTCCCCTTCTTCTCTTTCTAGCCATGTTCCCTACAACTTTCTTTTCCCACAGCACATCAAACCCTTTGTACTTACCTCCTAAATTGTAGCATCTTTTTATCTCCTTGATATGTGGCAAGTATAGGTTTGTACATGTGTGTTATTCATCTGTTTATCTCCTGTGCTAGCACATGCTTATTACAAAGTAATTACTGAGTGAGGATTTGATATATCTGTATAGCGAGGAGATTGGGCTCCCAAGTATAAGAATCGTGAATGTGCTCTGACTGGAAATAGGGTGATTTTGTCTGTTTTTAGATTGTGATTCTTGATACTCAGAGGGGCACGAGTGTGTGTATTTCCATCCCCTGCTCCAACCTTGCCTTCTAGACTCTATCAGTTAACTAGAAGTTTATGTCTTTGTTATTAATTTTTCATAGGACTGAGCTTTTGTAACTCACTGGTTGACCTTAACTTGAAGGATATGCTTTCTGAGAATTGCTTTCTGAGAGCATTGCTGTAGATTGCTATAGAGCATAGTATAGATTTTTCAGACTTCAATTATTGTTGAAATCACAATTAAACAGTTAGAAACTTTATGGTAACTTGACAATAATTTTGTCTAAATCTAAATATAAAAACTTACTTGGGCTTGTATTTTATATTTCTTTTTAAGATTTTATTTTTCAATATTTCACTTTTAGCATGTTTATAAAAGTATAGGTCTCTTAACTATTGGAAATTAAAATTGGTTCTCACCAAGTACTGATTTAGAATCTTATAGTTGGACTCTTCCTTTGTACCAGTGTTACTCAAAATGTGGTCCTGGCTTGACAGCCTGTGAATTGTTACCTGTCTGCACCCAGATAAAGAGCTTCCACAGGATGTAAATCATTTAAGCTCACTGTTTTAGGACTTTTTTTTGAGGGAGGAGGGGAAAGTAAGACTTCCTCAATGAAAAAATTAACATGCTGCTTTATATTCCGGCATAAGCTCCTTACACATTTCTTTGCAAACCCGTACTTTGGAAAACACTACTCTAGATAATATTGGAAATACCACCTCTACCTATTCATCTGTTCTTTTTCTGACTGGTGGATTTGAATTTGTAATGAGATGTGTTACTAATAGAAGTAATCTCAACTGTGCATTAATGCCTCCTCATCAAACTGGGATAGTTGGGAAATCCTTGTTAAAGCCACCTTGGAGAGTACTTGTAGAAATTCATTCCAGGGAACTCTTGTGAACTTCAGAATGAACTGCCACTTCAGCAGAATGTCTTTCCTGCCTTTCAGAGTTTATTCAGAGCAATGAAAAATTCCTGTCAATTTTCTGGTTAAGAACCAGCTGGAGCTTTCTTTGTAGAATGACGTGAAAAGCAGACTCTCTTAAGGCGGTGAAATGCACACTAATCACCAGGAGAACTTGTTAAAATTCAGAATCTGATTCAGTGGACCTGAGATACTACATTTCTGACAAACTCTTAGGTGTTTCTGATGGTATTTGGTCAATGAATCAAAGGAATAGTAAGAATTTAATTCATAGTGACAACTCTTGTTAGCTCCAGTGATCTCTTGAAGATTGACAAGAAACCAGTGAATCAAAATGTCAGTTCATATTAGGTTGAGTTTTGCTTTCTTTCAAATTAAATCACTAAATGGTATAGCTAGGTAAATAGAAGCAGGGGTGGGGGTGGTTCTTTGAAATTGTTTAAGAAAATGTCCTTTTAAGCATAATTTGTTTGGATTTTACGTATATGTAAATATAACTTAAATTTTTTTTTGTTTAATAGATGAGAATACAGACATCGCTGAAAACCTCTATCAGAAGGTTAAAATTCTTTGCTGGGTTATGACAGGGCCCCAAAATCTAGAGAAAAAGGCTAAACACGTCAAAGCTACATGGGCCCAACGCTGTAATAAAGTGTTGTTTATGAGTTCAGAAGAAAATAAAGACTTCCCTGCCGTGGGATTAAAAACCAGAGAAGGCAGAGACCAGCTATACTGGAAAACAATTAAAGCTTTTCAGTATGTTCATGATCACTATTTAGAAGATGCTGATTGGTTTTTGAAAGCAGATGATGATACATACGTTATAGTAGACAATTTGAGATGGCTTCTCTCAAAACACAACCCTGAAAAACCCATTTACTTTGGGAGAAGGTTTAAGCCCTACGTAAAGCAGGGCTACATGAGTGGAGGAGCAGGATATGTGCTGAGCAAAGAAGCCTTGAAGAGATTTGTTGATGCATTTAAAACAGAGAAATGTACACACAGTTCCTCCATTGAAGACTTAGCGCTGGGGAGATGCATGGAAATTATAAATGTAGAAGCAGGAGATTCCAGAGATACCACTGGAAAAGAAACTTTTCATCCTTTTGTACCAGAACACCACTTAATCAGGGGTTATCTACCTAGAACATTTTGGTACTGGAATTATAACTATTATCCTCCTGTAGAGGTAAGTTTAGAAATTTTATTACAATATAAATACTCAACTGACTTTTGCTTACTTAAAAAAAAAGTAGCTAATATGTATATGTTTCTTTAGCACCGCTATCTCCTTTAGTCTTTTTACATAGAATAACAGTCTAACAAAGTAAATGAGAATAAGAGTGTCAGCAATAGTCAGTCATTCAACAAATATTGGTACTTACACATTACAGGCACTATGACTATAGCAGTAAATATGGCCAAGCTTCATTTCTCATGGACCTTACGTTCTAGATGAGGAGATCTACAATAAACAGACTGTCAACTTATAATATGATTCTAGGTTGTGGTAACTGCCCTGAAAAAAAAAAAAAAAAGCTGGGTAAGGGGATATAGTGTGACTCAGTGGAGTTGGATACTCTAGTTTGAGTCATTAAGAAATAACACATCAAAAGACTTTGAGGTTCAGAAAGACCTAAGTTCAAGTCCTGCTCTCCCACTTAATAGTTGAATGACCTTGGATGGGCAGAATTTGGTTAACTTCCTAGCATCAGTTTCCTCATCTGTAAAATGGACATGATTTACCTGTCTCGTCCAGTTGTCATTACAGTGTAGTACAGTGCTTGTCACACACTAAGCATCTAATAAGCCTTAGCTCTTATTTGACACCTTCACTTACATTCCTGAAAACTTTATCTAAAGTACATTATTTTATTAAATTTATCAGGTGTACAAATGTTTGAGAAGAGTATAATATCTTGTACCCACAAGTCAGCTTTACTGAATATTAATCTTATGCTATATTTGCTTCAGATTTTTTAAAATAAAAAGGCGTAGATACAGCTGAGGCCTCTGTATCCTCTCCAATCCAGTTTTCCTACCTCCTCCTTCAGATAACCACTGTCATGAATTTAATATTTGTTATTGCCATGCTTGTTTTTATATTTTCTACATGTTTATGTATCCACAAATAATATATAGTATTGTTTTGCAGATTTTTAAATAAATAGAATTATATCATGTATCCTTGTACATTTGCCCTTTTCACAAAACAGTAAAACTTATCAATTAACCTATGTATCTGCTTATTTATTAATTTAAACTGCTGTGTAATAATCTGATCCAGTGGTTTTCAACTGGTGTGCTGCAAGATTTTTTAAAACATGCAATACCTGATTATTTTAGTAAGGGGCACTGACCCCTTTTCCCTTAAATTGTCAAATAAAAAAATTATAACATCCAACATAATAGTCATCCAGTGTGTATGAATCAAAATTATAGATCTGCAAAAAATGTATTTTCTGGTATGCTGCCGAATTTTAGTAATAAGTTCATGTGTGCCATGACATGAAAAAGGTTGAAAAGTACTGATACAATACATGAATGTACTATAATTTATCCATTCACCTGGTGATAAAAGGGTGCTGCCAGTTTTTTGCTGTTACGAGCATTGCAGCAGTGAATGAAAGAGACCAGGAATCATGAAACCCAGCTTTTAATCTCAGTTCTGTTATTATTGGGTTGGCCAAAAGTTTGTTTGTTTTTTTTTTTAAGATTTTATTTATTTATTTTTAGAGAGGGAAGGGAGGGGGAGAGAGAGAGAGAGAAAGAAACATCAGTGTGCGGTTGCTGGGGGACATGGCCTGCAACCTAGGCATGTGCCCTGACTGGGAATCGAACCTGTGATGCTTGGTTCACAGCCCGCGCTCAATCCACTGAGCTACACCAGCCAGGGCTGTTTGTTTTTTTCTGTAAGATGGTTCTAGTAGCAGTTAGTTTTTTTTAACTTTATTCTAAACAGTTGTGTTAGATTATATTGTGACAGCTGTCATATCAGCGTACATTTAAAAAAATTATCAAAATTGGTGAATTTTTGTGTAGCCACTTTACCATTGAAGATGGAAGAAAATACACAACATTTTTGGCATATTATGCTATATTATTTCAAGAAAGGTAAAAACAGCTGAAAGGCAAAAAAAGATGTGTGCAGTGTATCGAGAGGGTTTTGTGACTGATCAAACGTGTCAAAAGTGGTTTGCGAAGGTTCCTGCTGGAGATTTCTCACAGGACAGTGCTCCACAGTCAGTAGACCAGTTGAAGTTGATAGTGATCAAATCAAGACATTGAGAACAATCAACATACCACATGGGAGATAGCTCACATACTCAAAATAACCAAATCAATAAAGTTGTTGGTGAAAATGAAAAATGTCTTTTATTTTATGGAAAAAACCTTACAGACTTTTTGGCCAACCCAATAATTAATAATGCCTTTAGGCAAGTTCCTGGGACTTTCTGCCTTCTTTCTCTCCGGCCCTGAGATACAAGTAAGTACTTTGTGCTATCATTCCCTTCTTCACAAGTCAGCACTTTCACATCATCACCTAGTAGTTCTCAACCAGGGGTTTTTTTGCTTTTCCCCCAGAGGACCGTTTTTCACCCAGAGGACGTTTAGCAAATCTGAAGGCATTTTGGTTGTTAACCAGGAGGTTCCAGCTGGCATCTAATGGGTAGAAACCCACAAGATTATAACTCACTGAATGCTAAACATTCCACAACACACAGCACAGCCCCCAACAACAAAGAATTATAGTATCTGGCCCAAAATGTCAGTGTCACTGATGTTAAGAAACCCTGACCTAGAACATCTGATCCAAGCTTTAGATAAACTTTAAAGGAAACTGAAACCATTACTACTACTATCACCCACCAGAGTAGTGTGTTCTTGGTGCTTACACAGACATGATACCTAATCCTTACAGTAACTCTGCATTTAATAGGTGTCAAAACTGAGGCTCAGGAAATTAAAGTGACTTGCCTCTCCTAATAAGTAGTTTAAGTGTTACTGCAAACCACCCTGATTCTAAAAGCTGTTATTTTTGTCCTGATCTCTCCTGTATGATTAGTGGGATATCTACCCCAAAAGGGTGGGGATAGGAGGATGTGTTAAAATAAGTATTCTGTTGTTGGGATAAAATTCCACTTTCCTGAATAAACTTTTTAAAGTTCAGTTATATGTAATGAGTCTGTTTGAAACCTTATACTAGCATTTTATTTCTATCATAGATGCAGAATTTTCCAGACTGTGAAACAGATGCATTCCCAAGCCTGTGTTTTTGTTTTGTTTTAATGAGGTGCTACTTTGGGTGTTTTTTTGATGTAAACTTTTCTTAGTGTATTCTTACCATTGCAAGGTTACCTGGCCCCTTGCCTTCTTAATTTTGCATCCCTTTGCGTACAAAAATATACCCAAACTCAAAAACATTATAAAAATGATGTAATAAATACACCTAAAGGTGTATAAATGCAATAAACTTCACCAAAATTATCCGATATTGGGTACACGTACAATAAGAGCAAAAGGGTATCATCATTGTTACTGTTTTGTAACCAGTAAAATACCCTCCTTTTCCTTTAAGAGAACTGCCTACAATTCCCACCAGCATGTAGATGGGAATTCCCACCAACCTAACAATATGCTTTATATGAACAAAATAAATATTTTTGTAGTGCATCTTTTATTTAAATTGTTGTAGTTTTTAAAATGTATGGCAAAATTTATGTTTTTCCTGTAAAATTTTATTCAGTTGTATTAAAGGCTATAAAACAGACTTGGGAGTACCAAAACTGACCCAACTTTCTAATGTTGTCTCTTCTCTCTTATCAGATTTCTGTTATTACTCATCCATCATTTAATAAATTTTCTCCCTGAGTTACTATTTTTAAAGCCATCCTAATTTTCATACATACATTCTCTGTGGTAATCACTAAAAATAAAAGTGTAGAAAATTTTTTGGAGTCAGGGAATGAGATATACTAGTTCGGGGGTCCCCAGCCTCTGGCCTGTGAACCTATACGGGGCCACACGGCAGAAGGTGAGCTTGAATGTAATGCTTTTGAATCATCCTAAAACGTCCCCCCGTCCCAGCCCATGGAAATACTGCATTCCACAAAACTGGTTCCTGGTGCCAAAAAGGTTGGGGACCGCTATTCTAGTTGTCAAAGAGTTACGTTCTTAAGTTGGTTCAGAACTTTTCATACTTTTCATACTGCCTGCTCACTTCCCTACAAGTGAGTCTGTTTCCTGGGAAAAGGCTTTCACCAGAGAATTTGCATTCATGATACACTAGATTTAAAATAGATGTGTATGTATTTACTATATATATATATATACATGCTTCTGCATATGAAATTGCTTTCTTCATAGGTCAGAAATAATCAAATATGACTTAATTCTCTTAGTTCTTCAGTTTTATTTAGACTAATTCATCTGAAATTTACTGGCATCTGGTTATGTAGAGAGTTCCTGAATTTTTAAAATTGTTAACTAATTATTCCAATACCATTTCTTAATGAATCTTACTTTCATTACTGATTTAAAATACCTTTTTCATACACTTTTGCATACTTCTAGAGGGGCTGGTGTCTGGAGTTCAGTTCTGTTCCATTCCATTTGGTTTTGGCTCAGTGTCATGTTTTTAACCTTATAGCTTTACAGCATATTTCAGTTACTAATCTAAGAGTGTGTATTTCTCTTTTAAATTGTTCTGGCAGCTCTTATGTCATTTCCTTGCGTATAAATTTATTAATTTAGGGCAGTGGACATCTTTGCTCAGTAGTTTTTAAGTTTCCTTTTAGGTCCCCTAGTGAAGTTTCACAGTTTTTTTCAGAACTTTATTTCTTCTTAAGTATTTCCCTAGATATTTACTATTTTTGTTACTGTTCCACTTAGGCTGTTTCTTAAAACTTCTTAGTTGGTATATATCAGAGCTTTTGGTGTTTTAAAGCATCTTTGAAATTTGGCTGTTTTCTTGGCTTCTTAATTTCAGGTGATTTTTCACTCGACTCTTCTTGAGTTTTTGAGGTAACCATCATGATATGCAAGTGTTACTTTATTTTTAATAATTATAGCTGTTTTATTATCTTTTATTGCTTATAATGCTTAATAATAACAGTATTCTGGCCATCCATTAGAAAATAATAATGCAATAGGGTGTAACAATACAGTAAACCCTATAAAAATATTATTACAATTTCAGAGTCAAAATTGCTTCCACAGAGGATCAGCAATTTAAAATTAACTGCTATTATTCAGGGTTTTTTTAGTTTACTATGTATTGACTAGTATAGTATCCATTAAGCACATTAACTTTTGAGCACTTGAAATGTGGCAAGTCCACACTGAGATGTGCTTTAAGTATAAAATTCACACCTGATCTCATGATTTTAGCACAACTGACAAGAATGATTTCATTGATAATTTTTAATGATTTCAGTATGTAATTACATACTGAAAAAATAACAGTATGGATTTATTCAGTTAAATAAAATGCCTTCAAGTTAATTTTACTTATTTCTACTTTTTAAATGTGGCTACTAGAAAATGTTAAACTACATTATGTGATTTATTATTAGGTGATTTATTTATTTTTAAAAAGATTTTATTTATTTACTTTTAGAGAGAGGGGAAGGGAGGAAGAAAGAGAGGGAGAGAGACATCAATGTGTGGTTGCGTCTCTCAAACCTCCAGTGGGAACCTGGCCTGCATCCTAGGAATATGCCCTGACTGGGAATCAAACCGGCAACCCTTTGGTTCACAGCCCACCCTCAATCCACTGAGCTACATCAGCCAGGGCTAAACTACATTATGTGATTTATATATACCTATTGGATAGAGCTGATTTAGATAATCACAAGTTGATTTTCATATATTTGTATTATATTCTCTAAAGGCATAAAAAGTAGATACTAGGTAATTTTTCAGTGCCTACATAGTTGTCCAAGATCTCACAAACAATGTTTGTTTCAAAGGAAAAGTTGAGACTCAGGCCAGAGAAAATATAATGAACAATTTCTCGACAATTTTTACTGCATTGTAAGCTTCATACTTCCAAATATGAATTATTAAATGTTCAATTTAATAGGTCAGTATCAGTCTTCTCTGGGAACTTGTCAAACTGTCTTTCTCCCTTGGGTCCTTGCAAAGGCATATAGAATCTGAATTTTGTTGGAGTCACCTGGATGATATCAGTCTCCAGATATCAGTTCTGATCCTAAAAATGACCTTGTGACTGTTTAACTCTGTGACCAGTTTTTTTGTTTGTTTTCCTTATTTTCATGTGTTTTCATTCATATTTGTTGTATTTTTTTGTCTTTTCTCATACCAGCTGTATTAGGAATGTATGAGAATTCCGTTAAGTGAACAATGGTTTAACCGTTACTTACTGAGGGCCACTTGAATGTTATTGGTCTAGCAATAATAGCTCACATATTGAGCATTTATGATATATGAAGCTTAGTCCCAGGCATTTTACACACATTATCTCCTTTAACCATCTTTTGCAGATAGGGGAATTGAAGCTTATAGAGATTTAATAACTTGCCCAATGGCATACACTAGCAGGCAAAATCTGAATTCAAACCTAGGTTTGATTCATAACTTTTCTAAATACTATACTGTTTGGGTTAATGTGCAGATAAAGTATTAGGTTGCAGATACATTATGGACAAGGCTTTCTAGTCATTGAATGCTCCAACGGTGTTTTTCTGAGGCTGAGCCCAGCAAAAATTTACAGTGAGAAAATGATGAAGAAAAAGCAAAATTTGAGAAATAGAGCTTTATTCCTTGTATAGCTATTCCTTTCACTTAAAAAAAACTCTCAAGATGTTTTCCTGTTAAAACATTATAGAGTATGAGAGAATATTATTTCAGTTAGAAATGCTTATGTGTAGTTTCAAATTATTAGGAACTCTATAAATTCCTTTATTCCACATTTCTAATAAATCAGGTGCCTCTTTAAATAAACCTTGCTAGCTTTAATTACTGGATTCTGTTAAAGTTAGTATTTCCTTTATCACTATGTGCATATTGTATTTTAACACTGTGCTGCTTATTAATAATGCCTGTTTCCACTACTTTTTTAGGGGCCTGGTTGCTGTTCTGATCTCGCAGTTTCTTTTCACTATGTTGATCCTACAACTATGTATGAATTAGAATACCTCGTTTATCATCTACGTCCATATGGATATTTATACAGATATCAACCTGCCTTACCTGAGAATATACTAAAGGAAATAAGTCGAGCATACAAAAATGAAGATACGAAAGTAAAATTGGCAAACCTTGAAAGAAAACATGAATGAACAGAGGTAAAATGTCTAGCATTGCACTGAAGAACTTCTGCATTTCTTTTATAGAACACTGGACTCCCAGTGACGAATTCTAAGTGAACATTCCTTATTAGAAATCTTTCATATGAATTGACTGTCAAATGAAGCTTTAATGAGCTGTGAGGTCTGTTAAAATGTGTTTTTGATACAGTAATATATACATGAAAAACTTGTGATTTTATAATGTTGGCCAGGCAAGGGGACTAGAAAAGATATTTTATTGCCTATTCCTGACCACATGTATTATTTTCACTGGGAAGCGAAAACAGTAAAATTTGTTAAAACATCACTGCACCATATTAGTAACACACACATGATGTTAAACAGATCTGCCTTAAAATTTTAGAAGGAAGTATTGTTGTTTTGGTGTTGTTTGTAAACTCAAGACATGAGTTATGTTTGCAATGTAGTATAAATGAACCAAACTCCCTGCCACCCCTCTCCCCCCATACACACACCAGTGTGCAGTTTTGGCTAATCAAAACTTTGCTGTGACTTTAAAATTGGCAGTATTTCTTTCAGAAGTAGGTAGAATAAGAATGCACTTATCTTAACGTGCATTAATAAAATCACATTTTGAAATGATCATGGTCCTTGACTGTAATATATACATACTTGGTTTTAATTAATAGTTAACCTTATACAGGCGTACCTCATTTTATTGTGCTTTGCTTTATTGCATTTCATAGATTAGTTTTCAAACCGTATTGAAGGCAAGATCCTCCACAAGCAAAAAGATTAGGACTCACTTTATTGTGGGACTTGCTTTATTGAGGTGGTCTGGAACAGAACCTGCAATGTCCCTTAGGTATGCCTATACTGAGTCCCTGCTCTCTCTTCTAAGTATGTTCAGCTGTTCTTGGTTACTATTTTCAGCTAGCATTTGGTAAACATGGATTTTGAAGTATTTTGTTCCCATTTTACCCATTGTTAATTGTGGGTAACTAATAGTTACTGTAATGCTTTGGGGGAAATGCTTTTCTTATGTCAGTGCCACTCTCAGGAATTACTAAGCGACATTTTTAATTGATTATTTAAAACTCTTCCCAACTACATAATTATAGTTCCTTTTATTCTTACCCTGTTATGAGAAACTTGTTTGTACCTTTCATAATTTGTTTAAAACAATTTTGAATTCATTTTTAGAATCTGAGGTGGTTATTAGTTACACTGGCAAAATAATTTAAATGTAGGATTTTACCCAGAATTAATTAAAAACATTAGAAAATGCAAGGTTCTTAAACAAGCTGGAGTATGTCAGATATTAAAAGACCAAATACTTAATTTGTGAATAGCATCTGAATTTTGATTGCTGGCTTACATACACAGGCTGGGGCAAAAGTAGATTTACAGTTGTTCATATGGAAAATAATACAATAATTAATAAAGAATAACAAGAATGAATGCTATTTTGTGTACTTACAACTGTAAATCTACTTTTGCAGCACCGTCTATTTTGGGATGATTGTTTTGCTGATGCATAGATAATTTCAATTGAGTAGAATACCCATTTAAGACTGCCATCAAAAACACATACATGAATGTTTTGTTCTAATTATAGTGACCATCTAAAGAGTTTCTGGAAGGAAAAATTGTGTTCATTTTTGTTATCTTTAACAATATCACCTGAGTGTATCATAACAATATTTTACAGACTTTCTGTAATATTGTGTTACAAATGGTTTACATTTCTCTTATGTTTATCATTATGCTAATTTTACATGGCTGTCATACCATTGACCCTGATGCTTAACTAAATAGTTTACTGTGCCAAACATGTCAAAACCATGCCCTCTTTGATGGTGTATTTGAGAGGATGTTCATATTAGCGGCCAGTTATGGATACTCTGCCCATGTTGTAGAAACTTACACCAATTTTTACCTATTAAATTGTTTTTCATAGTGTTCATGGTGGTTTCACCTGCCGAAATTTCAAGGCATTCATTCTATTCTTTGAGCAGCTCTTCACCTTGGTGTGCATATGAATTTGAGTCCATATTTGCTATTGTACTTTTCTGTGCTACTACAGGTATAAATGGTTTATCATAAACATCCAAAAGCATTAGAATTTACTCACAGGAAATTAGCATGTGAAAAATCCTGGGGTCCAGAGTCAGACTGTCTGGGTTTAAATTATTGCTTCATCACTTACTAGTCTTGTAACTTTGAGCAATTTACTTAATCTCTCTGTGCCTCAATTTCCTCACCTGTAAATTAGCGACAGTAATATTACCTACCTCACAAGAATTTTATGAGGATTAAAGAAGTGAATATATTTATGGCTTTTAGAACACTGTCTGGCCCAGAGGATGGAGCAATAAGTTTAAGGTTTTATGGTTAACTTGGAGTGTAAATATTTGTTTCAAACAAATGAAAAATCTACCTTAATCAAATCAGATGTTGAAGGAACTATTTTGTACATTTCTTATCAGTAATTTACTAGTTTTTATCTGATGAGTACTATATGCCAAGTACTGTGCTTAGATACTCGATGTACATTAGTGTTAAATCCTCACAAATTGGGTGTTACTTCCATAATATAGATGAGAAAATAGAGGTTCAGAATTAAAGTAACTTTTCCACTGTCACAAAGCTAATAATGAGATTTCTACTCAAAGCCAGTATGTTCTTTGTACCATGTCAGCCCAGAGGTTAGTTATTTAGCATTATTTCCATTTTTACTTACTGACATGTGACATCTTTTACTCATTGGCCAGGTATAGTAAAATTAAGCAGATTGCCATAATGCTTCTCATATTGTGGTTTTTATAGTCTCGCCTGGGAGCTTGTTAAAACTCATATTTTACACCAAGCCCAGAAATTCTGAATTCAGCATGGGGCCCAACACTGGTCTTTCTTCCTAGCTACCCTTGGGCTGTGGTTCTGAAAGTGTGGTGTAAACTGCAATTTCCCGGTCATTTGGGAACTGGTTGGAAATCTTCTCTCAGACCTACTGAATCAGAAACTAGGACTGGAGGCTAGCAGTTACATTTAAACAAGCCTTCCAGGTGAGGCTCATTCATGCTAGTTTGAGAACCTTTTTACACTAAGATCTAAGTGATTCTGATGCAGATGATCCTTCAAACATGCTGAGAATCACTGCATAAGTAAGGTATCTCTCAAAGATTTAGATAGAGCATGTTTTAAATAGTGTAGTCCAAGATTACACTGTATTAAATGTAAAAGACTTTAAAGATGATTTAAAGGGTCAGTGGATCATTTATTTTGACAAAATTCTTTTAACTTTTAGAGTGGCTAATATCAGGGCCTACAGAGTAAAATCTGTAATTTTTCGAATTTAGTAATTTCACGTTGGGGCAGGAACAGTTCATTAAGTACATACTAATTCATTAAAAGCATATGTAAATGAATATCATTAAAAATGTCCACAGTTAATAAAAATTTTTAAAGAGATAGAAAAATATTTTGTCATGCAGAATGTTTTTTTTTCTAATTCATACTATCAAAATTGCATCACTTTCAAGAATTAGTTGACTGTCCTATGTAACCTAATAAAGAAAAAAAATTCAAGTACTTGATGGAGCACGTAAAACTAAATTCATGATGATACTGACTTACCTTTTAAATTAAGATCTTTGCTATTTGGGTAAGTGATTTTAATGTAGTCTCAAAACATATGGCTTTTACTGTTTTACGTTCTCCATAACAGTATACTTGTATTTTCAATTGGAAAGTTCATAGATGATATAAAAGATTGTTGTCCCTGAGTTAAATTGTTTCCAAATACCTTAAATTTCAGAGGAGTTTTGTTCTGTGAGATTTGAAAATAAATCACTGACCAGTTTTTAGTACTTTTTTGAAGTATGTTAATAGGATTTGGGCATTAAATTTGCTGATTATTTTCATAATTTTTAGTATTAATTTTTTACTTCCTTGAGTCTATAAAACTATATTTATCTAACTGATGCTTCAAAAATCCCTCTCTTGATTAATTAGATCAAGTCTATCCTTTTATTCTCCATTTAAATTTCTGTTTATTTAGAGTACTATGTCTTTGACAGTTTCTGCTTCTTTGTATTTATTGCCTTCTTTAAATTTCCTTTTAACTAATTTCCATTTCCTAACTACTCTTAGTGCTACCTTCACAAGGTTAATTTGACTGTCATTAGTGATTAGCATTTGTATCACTTACTGATAATTTTATATAGCTATTAATTTTGTTTCCCTATGAGTTTAGAAGTAAAAACTGTCTTA
The DNA here is from genome assembly GCA_004024845.1 of Tonatia bakeri. Classification (NCBI taxonomy): domain Eukaryota; kingdom Metazoa; phylum Chordata; class Mammalia; order Chiroptera; family Phyllostomidae; genus Tonatia; species Tonatia bakeri. Next base: position 169,163 of record PVIA01002865.1, on the reverse strand, counting down.
AGAATAATGCCTGCTGGCTTTCAGGATACTTGCCCTACTTAAAAGTCTACAATTTTAAACCAATTCCAGATATGTAATTATTAAACGAAGCAAAGTTATTTGGATTCTACCACCACCCCCTTACTTTTCTCAAAATCAAACAGAAAAACTCTCATCTGCCTGATGTCTCTGTGTTTTTGGAGTAGGGCTGACAGAAATAAACTTAATAAATCTGGGGGACAGCCTGTGGTTTAATTTATGCTAAATGTAACGATTTAAAAATTACTTATTTCAGTTGAAATACAAACTTTAGTAAAGATTAGAACAAGAAATTTCACAAATTCTATAAAGAACCAACCTAAAACTACTGTTCTGTTTTAACTCCTTTTCCCCTCTCTAATTCTCAGCTTATATCAGATAAGTTTAAATAACCTTTCAGAGCCCTGCAAATTAATAAAATATATTACAGGGAAACTAATCTTACTGCTAAGCAGTGTGCTATATTACACATTGAATGTTTGTGTTTTGGAGTTTAAAAATTATGTTAAGGTAATAGTATCATGAATGATTTAAAATGTTTGGTGACTTGCTTATTTTAAGTGATCACCGATAAGTCAGAAAAAATGTATTTTTAAATATGTTTTTTTAAAGTGCCTTTTGAACATTTTTAGACAATGGATTTAAACAATTGCATAAAATAAATCATGTTTAAAGCTGCTTTATCTGATTATTTTTAACATATGTAAAAGTTACAGGAGAAACATTGTCTTTACAGGTATTTTGGGGGTTATTTTACCAAAAATATTAATTTAAATTGTTCTGCCAAAGTTTTTCACTTTGAATTGGCTTAAGTAATTTTACTGCAATATATATTATATTTTTATAGCAACAAAATATTCTACTTCAGATCTTGAATAATGTACCTTAAAAAAATTATAAACACCTCTTCTGTAGTCTAGACGCGTTTGTGTGGGTGTGTGTTAGAAAGAGGGAGAAAGATTGCTTTCCTATTTCTTGCTATATTTTGATCTGTCATATGTACTGAGAACATAATTTATTCAACTAATTATATATTCAAATAATTGTTCCCGGCTTCTACTAGAAATATAGTGGTGAGCAAGACATACAGGATTCCTGTTCTTATAGAGCCTTAATTCTATGGCTAGCCAGCAAAACAAGTTCCTAGATGAATGAACCAAGATAGTTCGGAGAGTGCTGTTAGGAAAGTAGAAGTGATGTGACAGAGCACATTTCTGGGGACAGAGGGCTGTCCATTCAGACCTCTGAGGAGGTAGTATCTGAGCTGAGACCTGAATGACAGATATTTTATACACTTCAAAAGGTGTTTATGTCTATGAAGTTCTTTGCTTCCACTATGTAAAAAAAGTAGCGTGTCCACTTTTGCTTAATCATGCTTTGGGCATATGTGAAGGCTCACTGAAATGTCATCAGTAGACCCAAAACTTGGTGGTTTTAGGCATATTTCATCCAGAGCTCAGATCTGTTGATATTAGATTAGTTTGGGACTTCTAAAAGATGAATAAAAATTGGCATACTTCTTCCTAAGCTGCTCCGGCCTGCGGAGCAGTCAACGAGGGTCCCGAGTCTACCTGAAACGGATGAATAGGGATGGGAACAAGAGGCGCGAAGAATGGCAGCAAGACAAAGGGTTCTGTTCAAGCTGCAAAATTTTATTTAAGCGGTGGGGGTTATATAGGGACGGGAAAAAGGGAAGTTGCTCTGATAGGTTGCCCCGGTGCGTGTTCACCTCGTGCTCTTGTTAGTGATTGGTCAGTTAGGTGCGTGATCAGTACCTTGTTTGGTAGCTGGTTCGCGTGCTCTACGGATGCCCCCAGGGGGCAATGCTGGCTGCTCAGACCGCAATACGCTGTCTTGCTGGTGAGTGCAGCCTCTTGAGCTGACTGCATTGGCAAGCTAAGGCCCCAACACTAAGCAAATGATTACAAGTGTTGATAAGGCCCTTGAGTCAGCCTTTCTACCTCAATTTTCAGTAACCTTCTACCCAGCATGTTCCTTCTTAGTCCATATGTACATGTATGTATGTATGTATGTATGTATGTATATACATACATGCATGCACTCATTTGGATTAACAGCTTTAGAAAAACTAAGGAGTTTTCCTAAGTCATTAGGAAAACCTATTAATGAGTCACTAGAGAAGATATTTATTTGTCTAAATACATACAGATTTACCACCTATTTCAGGTTTTCCTAAGTTATAGTCCTAGAAATGATTCAAGATTATTGCTCAATTTATCTTCTTGCTAAAGGGAAGGGCTCTATCACAAACATATTTTACATCAGATCTAATAATACTAACAACGTAGGTTGTCCAAATACAAATTCCTTATGTGTTTAAGACCTAATGAACATTTAACTGAAGTTCAGCAACATGGACATCCTCCAGATAAATCCATCAGTATTAGTAACACATGGAAGTAAACTTTGTTTTGCCATGAGTCTGATATGTTACTAATAAATGAATTTAGTATTGCTGCCTAGAACTTCACTGTAGTTTGTGAAAAGTTGACGTAAATGGAACCATTTAAAAATAGAGCTAGGGCAGCCATTCCAGAGGAATTGCTTTGCATGTCTCACTACTCAGACCTTTGAAATGTTGGAACGTGGACTGGGCCACACCAACATTGTAGTTCAAACAGCTGTTTACAAAGCTAACAGGAAAGCAAACATCTTAATTATGGGCTGAAAATGAGAGAAACGCTTGAGAATCAGCACCCACCATGTATAGTTATAGGATAACTGAGCTTATGTGCACCTATATAAATTCCCTCCTTCTACTCATGTAATTATTTCCCTTTCCTGTCTTGTAAAAACAAAACGACAAAAACAACTTGCCTTCACCCCAATCAAAACACTATTTGCTCAGGTTTCTGCCTATATTAGTGCTTCCCAAGTGGGTATTCTTTTTGATCTCACTTGTTACCTCTCCCTTTGGCCTTTTATTTTTAGGTCAACAAGTTCTCAAAATTATTTTTTTGGTGCATCATTTCTTCTACTGAAAGAAGCACCAGTTTGTGCTAGTGTTTTTGTATTGTTATTAATATTTCTTTTTTAGAGGACTGAAAGTTTGTGTAGGGCACTCATACTCTCTTATGCTTTTGCCTCTGTCTAGTGCAGTTGAATACAGCTGCTTACTTTGCAATAATGAAATACTGTCTTTTTTTTATGAGATTCAGTTCTAGGATGTAAGCTATTTGGGTTTTTTATTGAATGTCTGATGGAAGATTCACAGTACTCTGGTTTGTAGAAGTGCTTGATGATGTGCCATTATAGAACTAATTTGAGTACAGTGTCTTAGTCTTAACAGCTAATTAACTTTTGTCAGCTTCAAATCTTTTTTCATAGAACTTACCCTAAGTAAACGGCATTGTCTTTCCTCCTTCTACACCTATAACACTGGAGTTATACACCTGGTAGCATTTAGGTTGAATTTCACTTTCCATTAATGTGTTAGATTGCAAAGGAATGGTGTGATAAAAATCCAGAAAGTAGTTTAAAAGAGAAGCAACGATTCAACTTTTCCTTTAGGTCTTGTTTTAAGATTTTATTTATTCTTTTTAAAAGATTGTATTTATTTTTAGAGAGAGGGGAAGGAAGGGAGAAGAAGGGAAGAAAAACATTAATATGTGGTTGCCTCTCACGCACCCCATCCTGGGGACCTGGCCTGCAACCCAGACATGGGCCTTGACTGGGATTTGAACCAGCTACCCTTTGGTTCTCAGGCCAGCACTCGATCCACTGAGCCATACCAGCCAGGGCTCCTTTAGATCTATACAAGGCTGTCTTTCTGTATTTGTACTGTTCAGTTTTGTGTGTGTGTGTGTGTGTGTGTGTGTGTGTGTGAGAGAGAGAGAGAGAGAGAGAGAAATTGGAGTAGAAAGCTATGGTTATTTTAGTAGTTGGATGTTTCTTAAAATATTGAAACTATTGCTTTTTCATATAATTAGATTATATAATAAGTATTTGTATTTGATGAGGAGACAGTATGTGCTTAGAATAATGGGGTATAGAATGATTAATTGTTCATAAAAAATAGTTTTTACAAACATACTTGCCTGGTTGAATATATCCCCTCACTTTTTGCCTTAGAATTTCTGGCTGTTTGTATTCCCCTATTCTTTTATTCTCTCATCCCACGTATTTTCTTTTTTCTTTTCTTCTCATTGGCAGCAATTGTTTAATTCAAGATATTATATTGCCCCCATTTTCTATCAGTAGATGTTTTGAAGACTTTTAAAAGAATTACATATGTTTTGAGAATTTTAATTCCCTCTCACCAGCTAAAGAAACTTTCTTAGAATTAACTGAAAGGGGAAGGAAGAGACACGACTCAGAAAATACATGCCCACATAATCCTAGAATTTCCTCTTGCCTTTGGAAATGTTTCCTTCTAGAACCTACCCAGCAAAAATACGGGCACATTTTTAAAAACTTGAAAACTACTAAGAATTTGCCTTATTATTTTTAACCCCAAATTGATGTCATTTTGTCTAGCAAAAGTGCTATGTGACATTTTGAATGGTACTCCTTGTGGCAGAGGATAGCGCTTGGGAACATCACAAGTATTTTTCTACTCTCTGAAAAGCGAGGCTGAGGATTCTCCTGTGCTTTCCCGTTGCCTCCTGGATATAGTTGTCCGCTGAGCACTGTTATCTTCTGCTCTGACGTGGATGTAGCCTCGTGGGAGGGACTTATCTTCTCTTACAGCCACAGCACAACACACACCAGACTTCATGGGTGTTCCAGAATAACAGAATGAGAGTTCCACAGAACAACTTACGAGAGCCACCTAGACCCATTGGGATTCTCTTGCTTCTCACCAAGCTGTCCTTCCTTTGCCACCTGTTTCCAAGGCGCCAGAAGTAGCAGAACCCCTCCTACCCCCCGCTAGAAGCATTCGGGTACCATCACCTTTTTAGAGTCTGAGCCAAATTGATATCTACTCTAAGAAAAATGAGGAAGATTTCCTTTCATTCCAGTCTGAAGCTCTCACTCATTTCCACCAGAGAACCAATTCGTCAAGTGGATGCAGAAAAAAGAGTTGGGAAATAAATGAAATACCTCTGTTTCCTTAGTGATCCTAAATTAGACATGTGACCAGCTATTTCTGAGATCCTTAAGTAATCATAGTATTTGGTGAGTTTTTTTTTTTTATCTGAAATTCTCATAATCTTTACCAGGTTAGACCTTCATTCTATGTTTTATTGTTCTTAGACCCTCTTAGGCTACGAAATCCTCAAATTTGCCAAATGGAAAACTGGTGTTCAGAGGTCAAGTGGCTCAGGGAGAACAAGTGAAGCAGAACTGAGGGGTGAAATTCAGCCTGAGTCCGAAGTTCAAAATCCGTCAGTATCCAGTGTTCCTTGTAATAGACTGACTTAGAGGTGGAAGGAGATGAAAAACAGCTGCGTGCTCATAGATTTTAATTTGAGATCACAACTGACCTCATTTAGGGCAGTCGATTACCTGGCAATAATGTAAGGTAATGTCTTCGTATAAAATTTTTGCTATATATTAAGCAGTAGAAATTTATATGGCCTCTTACTAAGTCAGTAGTCTTTACCAATCCTGACCTTACTGGATGTTTTCTAAATTTGCTGTTTAATAACTCTAGATCACTGAATAGAGTTATTTGAAACTTGCTTGTAAGGGTGTCTTTTACAGAATTTTCTTTTTTCCTTTATAAATCTATAATTAGATGTATAACTACTGTATTTTTTGGACTATAAGATGTACTCCCCCACCCCCAAATTTGGGAGGAATAATGGTTGTTAATGCTGCTATTGAGTTCTGTTTACATTTACATCGGTGAAATATTATGTTATTTATGTTATTAAATATTTTACCACATTTTTTGCTTCAAATTTTTTTTCCTATTTTCCTCTAAAACCTACGTGCGTCTTCTGGTCCAAAAATAGGTTACTCAAACTTTCTGTTGTTACTAAAACTGAAAAAAGTAGAGCCAGGGAAGTAGATGCTGTGAGAATGTGAAGCAGTGATTTTACCCAAAAGTACAGTTACTAGTATCAGTGAGATTAATGATTCTTTTAAATGACATTAAAGTACAGGGTCCGGCAGAAGCAGTGCCTGCTTGAGTGCGGTCGGTAGGGTATGTGAATATCTGGCAGTAGGGTATGTGAATATCTGGCATGAGATGGACAGCAGTTTGAACATTTCACCTAACATGTCACATGGTGTGCTCAGGTGTGATATTATGTTACAGAACTACATGCTTACGATTTTGTAATAAAAGATACTGTAATAAAGAGGGGTGTTATTTGTGTTATACCCTGTAGCTTGGTTTCCTTTGAACTGGTACCATTATTCTCCAAACTCCACCTTATGTGACAGGATGATAGTGGTTTCCTCTCTGAGATGATTGTGCTTCTCACACCTAGCAATTAGAAATTAATCTCACCCCTGGCATAGCATGTTAAAATCAGGAGCTGTTACGGTTATTTCCTTTTACCTGACCCACAGGTAATTCCTCCCAAGATTCAATCCAGGCTAATCTGTACACCCAAGGTCAGCAAATAATTTGTTTTGTTAGCTTTTATGTAAATCAGATTCACATCCAGGAAGACAGGTGTGGTAACGTAGAGGTCAAATTCCATAATTCCCTAATTCTAAACCAGTCAATCCACACAGAAACAGTCTGCCATGTGACAGTTTGGCTTCTAGAGCCAAGGACGATGTGGTTAAATTAAATCTTGACTGTTCTGACGTTTCTGGACTGTCTTTTAGGATTACTAGCCCTCATTAACAAAGCAGGAGGACCTCACCCTTCATTTAGTTCAACGGTTTGGATGGAGAAGGGAGATCCATCTTGAGGCAACACAAGTGCAGAGACCTGACTTCTCCCCTCCTGTACTGCCCACAGATCAGTTAACTTGGTTCACTGCTTTTTTCTGCTTTAGTGTTCTAGCCTCCAGTCAACGTAACTGAAGGGTTGCTTTGTAGTAGTGATCCCCACAGTTTCCTTCCCGTTGGGTACAATTTAGCTGTACCTTAGAGCCCTCTGCTAAACATGTAAGATGGGAGGGAGGGAACCATTAGAGAGGTAGAAACGAAGTAGACCCCTGCTCCATGTCTAGCAGTCAGGAGTTGGGTGCAGTCCCCCATTTTATTATACTCCCCCAGAGCACAAACATGTCTTTCAGTGACAAGAAGAGGGTTGCACTTCCGTCGATCATTGTGAAGGGCGGGCTGGCCAGGTTGAGGGTGGGGATGAGGAGCGAGGGGAAGAAACTGCCTGGAGATGAGAAGCAACTTCAAGTGTTGTGTAGTTCAGGCCTTTGCCTAGGGTTTGTGTTTTTCAGCGTCTTTCTCATTACCCCTTCCTTCACTTTCCTTCTACCCTGAAAGTCCAGTTCTTGTATTCATGTGAGTGACTTATTTTTGCCCCAGGTACTTCGCTGGTCCTGGGGTTGCAGAGAGGAAACAACGCAGTCCTGCTCCAGGAACTCGGTGTCCAGAGAGGCTGTTGTGACTTCACTGTCGCAGAGCTGATGAGCCTTCGAATCTGCCCCACCAAATGAGCGGTGAAGGCTGAGGACTTAGCAGTAAAGAGCAGACCTCCACGACAACAGGTGCCTAGTTACCTGAGATAAAGTCCTGCCAGGTGAACTGTTAGGGCAGACGAGGTTGCCTTTCATAGGCTGAGCTTTTTGTGAGATTATAGTTTGAGGGAGGTTAAACAATAACTTCCATAATGAAAAGTTTTGTTGGTAGTGTTTGAAAGTTTCAAAAGAAAAATTGAAGCTCGTGATAGAATTTTAAAATCCAGTAAATTTATTTTTTCTGTCGTATTTTAGACTGCTAGATCATTTGCCCGTTCTTATTTTTGCAAGTGAAGCACAAGAACACACATTTGTGCCTGTACGTATGCATACATGTACCTCCACTTTGGGGGCTTCTGGTGAGCAGTCTGTCCTCAGGGCTGATGGGACTCGTTGGAATCTGTTGCTGGCTAGAGGTGGACATGCCGGAAGGTGTTTGGGAGGTGCCCTTGGGATTCACAACTATAGGGAAGTAGGAGAAACAGGTTTGTGCAGAAGGAGGTGTTGAACCTGTAAGGCTAAGCTAATCCCTCAGGGAAACTCTGGAACTGGGGCGACCTTTCAGTCTTGTCCCGCTTCGGGCAGGCTGCCTGGCCTTTATACAGCAGTATTTACCCATCACTGGATGAGGACTAATCAGGGAGTGGGCATGACCTTGAACAAGGCAGCTGTCTTCAGCTGAGAGCCGTCAGCTGCCAACACTCCCAGCAGTTGGGGAATGGGGGCCTCAAACTTGAAGTGGGGACTGGACCACACCCCATGGTGTCCACTATAGAATCACTATCAAGTGTGGCCTTGAAAGCTCACCCATGTCTTCTGTCTTTAGGCCTTTAATATTTTTTGTTTTGACTTCTCAAGATTATCCAGACTTTCCCACTCTGTACTCTTTGGACTTTGATTTTCAGTACTTTGAAATTTTCCTAAAGTTGAAAATCAGGCTAAAACCATACTTGTCTGAAAACTTCTAAAATATACACTGGATAAGGTGTGCTTTGCTCCAAAAGAGTAATTTCCTGAACCAGTTTGGTGCATGTGTGTCACATTTTCTTTACCTGCTTATTTGTCAATGGACACTTAGTTTGTGTCTGTGTCCAAGTTGTTAGTGATGCTGCAGCGGGCACAGGTGTGCAGATATCTCTTCTGGAAACTGATTTCCATTCCTTTGGACAGATACCCAGGTGTGGGGTTGCTAGATCATACTAGTTCAGTTTTCAAGTTTTCCCATTGGTTGTACCATTTTACATTCCCACTAACAGTGTATAATGGATTCCTTTTCTCCACATCTTTGCCATTTACTTGTTTTTGAGAACAACCTTCCTAACAAGTGTGAGGTGGTATCTCGTGGTTTTGATTTGCATTCCCCTCACGATTAGTGATGTTGAGTGCTTTTTCAAGTACCTGTTGCCCATTTGTATGTCTTATTTAGAAAAATGTCTGCGTAGGTCCTTTGTCTATTTTTTAATTGGATTCTTTGCTTTATTTGCTATTGAGTTATAAAGCCAATTTCATAGAATAGAATGGTGGTTTCCAAGATCTGGGGGGAGAGGGAAACGGATGAGTAGTCAGAAAGGTACAAATTTTCAGATACAAGACAACTAAGTCCTGAGGTCTAAAGTAGAGCATGGTGACCATAGTTAGTAACACGGTTCTGTGTGCTTGAAAGTTACTAAAAGTGGGGTTTAAGCCTTCTCACCACACAGAAAAAGGGGACTATTAAATATATGAGGTGATAGATGTGCTAATTATCTACAATCTGTATGTGTATCCAACCATCACATCATACGCTTTATACAATTCTATTTGTCCATTATTCCTGAATAAAGTTAAAAATAAATACTATTTTTAAAAAACTAAAATCAGCCTCTAAAGCCAGTCTAGCCAAAGAGGAGAATGGACAGATCCAAAGCTGTGGTGCACTTACTAGGTGCTGGCTGGGGCTGCAGTTTTATGTGCACCAAATCTAATACCTATCCTGTGTGGCGAATGCCATTATAATCGTAGTATCTCCATGGTGTCCTGACTGGCATTTAGAGAAATGGATCAGTCCCGTAAGTTCTTAGTTGTAGTTGCACACCAGAATCACTCAATGAGCTTTAAAAAAAATCCTGATGCTCAGGCCTCACCCCCAATCCACTGAATCAGTGAGGTCCAGGCCTCTGGTGCTTTTTAAAGTTTCTTGGATAGTTCTGCTGTGGCGCAGATGAGGTTTGACGGCCACTGGTTGGAAGTGTGGTCCTGCCTCAGAATTACCGGAGGGCCTGGGCCAACATCAGTGGTTGTGTCCCTGACAGCCAGCCCTTGCTTCTTCATTTACAACAGAACCCCAGTTATGGCCAGGTGGCAGTGTGCTAGCAAGTGAACACGGTCGCCTCAGTTTTATACTCTTGTCCTGTTATCCCATCATACTCTCCCAGATACCTTGCCATCTCCTTTCAGTTGGAGGCACCAGCAACAATTCTGGCCAAAAACATGTAAGGAGAGTACGCTGGAGATCTGCTGAAGATGGGGAGGTGGGGAGTTTCTAAGAAAGATTTTGCTTCTGAAAAAAAGATGAAGGTACACAAGGGGAGCTGTCTGGTGCCCACCCGAGCCCAGTCATGAGGAAGTGCTCCTAGGAGCAGCAATGATCTGTGGCCATGAGATGAGACATCCAAGATGAAAAGCTAATGTGCCAAGGAGGTAGGAGAGAAAGAGCCCAGAACCTTGATAACATCATTGAGCTATATGGAGGAGACTTACATCAGGTAATTCAATTGTTATTGGGTATTGTGTCACTTGCAGCTGAAAGCATTTCTAACTGCACAGGGCTAACTTAGAATGCAAATCAGAATTTCTGGTAATGGGGCTTGGGCTACTGTCATCTTTAACAACTACCCAATTCTTTCTGTGCCAGATGTCTTAAGTACACTGCTCTTACCTATCCGGGAAATGATGAAGCTGCTTCTGGCTGGCCCTTGCTTGTTCCAGTTTACTTCACTGCAAAGAAATGGAACGACACCAGTATTCCTCACTTGTTACACACTCCCCATAGGAATGTTGGTATTAGACGTATCAGAAAATAATAAGTAAGGAAATAACTTGGAGAAAACATGTCTACAAGTAATTTTGTTTAAAAAAAAAAAAAAAACTCCCAGCTGTAAAATCCTATTTGATATACATTGGGAAGTAATGGGTATATGGGGAGTGGTCGGAAAAGAGTGGGTAGCCAAGATGGCACCACTTTTCACATTCATGACCAAGGGGGCTGCTGAAGGATAGCAGCTCCCAGAGTCTCTGAAAATGCTCGTGGTAATCAGTTTGCACAGCTCTTCATAAATATGTTAACTCCACATATCAGAATATACCCTAATAATATATGTAGAGACACAATTTCTTTGTCTAAAAGAAAGCTTCCAGACTTCTCATTTTAGTGTTCTGTATCTTTATCATTACTCCTAGAGTTGGCTCTAATATTCCTTCCCATTTGGAAGTGATTCCATGCATAGGAAATTGTACATGAGTTGCCTGAAGAGAGCAGCCCTCCCCCTCTGGTTCCTCGCCCTGTCCATCGCCTAAGACACAGTGCTTTGAACTTAGTAGAAGTGTTCATCCAATGTCAATTGCAAGGTCCCTAAAGACCCAGAAGGCAGACACCTTCTTGGGAACTGGTGTTTGAGAGGCATCTGGAATGTATCATCAGCTCATTCTTTCGGACAGGGCCCAAAACACAGAAAATCAAAGCACAGTAAAGTACACCAGAGGCCGCAGAGCTGGGGAGCTGCCGAGCCCGCTCGCTGTGTTTATGTGCTCGCTCTCCCAGGTTCATTCCTCACACATCAACTTCAGTATCAACTTCAAGTTTACCTTCCCTGTGAAGATGACATGGAACAGGAAGGTGACTGTTTACCCTAAGCAAATAACATGCTGCCATTTAAAATTAAAAAATAAAAAGTAGGTTTCTCTTGTGTAATTAGAATTTAATGTCTTTGGGGTCAGAGACACAACTCTGCTACTGTGCATCATAATGCAGCATAATGACTAGTGCATGGAAATTTAGTCTGTGTTCACCACATTAATACATCAAAGCACAAGTGTTCAGGCCCTTTTCTTTCACCTCGTCGTCTTCCTATCCCAGTTCAGTGCTTTATGGCAAAAAATCGGCATCTTTCTAAATGTGCAAAGAAATGTCTGGCCATTTCCTGTCCAGTCTTGGGTGCACTAGGGATTCTGGTCCACAATAGCTAACAGGAGAAAGACTTGCAGCCCTGAGCAGTGTGGTTCAGTTAGAGCCAAGTCCCGCAAAGCAAAACATCCTCAGTTGGATTCCCAGTGGGACACATGCCTGGGTTGTGCTTGTAAGAAGCAACTGATTGATGTTTCTCTCCCTCTCTTTCTCCCTCCCTTCCACTTTCTCTAAAAATACATAAATAAAATCTTAAAATTTAAAAAAAGGCTTACAGATACTTTCTTAAAATGTGATTGAAATGAAACATGGTCAAAAGTTGCCCTGACCCAGACATGTAGGATATGGGAAAACATACTCTGATCCCACACATCACAGGATACTCCAAACCGGTCAGCACTGCTCAGACTTGGCTCCTTTGAGGCTAGAAATCAACAAGCAGACCTTACATAGCAAATAAAAATGTTTTGAAATTGCTGCTTCTCACTTCAATGGCTCCAAAGAATAAGATGGTCTTAAGAACAAAACAAAACAACACAACAAAACAAACTCATAAACAACAGTGTGGTGGTTACCAGAAGGGAGGGGCCTGGTGGGGGAGAATGAGGAGAGTGAAGGGAGTCAGATGTATGTTTGGCTGGTGGACACACAACATACAGATGGCGTATTATAGAATTGTACACCTGAAACATAATGTTATTAACCAATGGCACCCCAATGAATGTAATTTTTAAGAGGAATTAAGTATTTTTTAAGAAGTTTGTTTTTAGGATTCACCATCAGATATTTCTTAACCTCAGGCAAACTTTTTATAAGCGGAAAAACAAACAGAGGGCTCCGTTTCACTTTTCTCTAACAGCTCCAACATCAAAAGAGCTACCTGACCACCTAGGGAGACAAGAAATTCCTTGTAATGGATTGAAGATGTTTTCTCGAATGAGATGGTCCCCTGCACGATACTAAAACTGACATATCTTCCCTGTTAAATCATAGTTGACAGTTCACTTTTGGAGAAGTCTGTGGGGAGCTAATTACACTATTTCCCCACCTCCAGTGTTGTTCATTCCTGGGAGACACCGAGTCACAGGGAGCTGGGGTCCCTTTGCTCTTGGGTGGAGAGATGTGCCTCATGATGACATAGCCGATAGCATCTTTACTGCACATTGACCCCGCTGTGTTTCCTTTTTAGTCTCTCTCTCTCTACGTACTCCCCACGTCTTCCATCTCCACCCGTCCCAGTCTTCCTAGTCTTTCCAGGCTCCATTCAGATGCCCCCAGAGAAGTTTTACCATTCCTCTCTGTACCTCTCACGGAGCTTGTTAGAACCATCTAGATAAACCTCCTATCTTTTAATAAACAGATTGGCACATCTAAGAGGCAGGGACTCAGCCTGTATCTTTGCACTTCCTCCAATGGCCAGGACAAGGCCTTGGACCCAAGCCATAGCCATAAATGTCGGTTGTCTGAATGGTTATCTGACCTAAATTGGTCAGAACGACCTTGCCCCTGTAGGAAGGGGCTCCTAACCCTGTGGCCCCTGCCTCCCTTAGTCCCGAACAACTTTGACACCCCAGCTGCTCCCAACCACCCAGGCCCTGGTTAGCTTCTTTTTCTGAAGGATGGGGAGTGGCTGAAGCTGGATTTCACCCATGGTTTGAGCTTTAAATTTTATTTACAATGAGTTTTAAAATGTATTTGCCCTAGATACCTCAAACTGAGATTAAGGCATTTGTTGAAAGAATGTGTTTACTAAGTACTGATCATGGGCCAGCACTGCATACGATTGATCCATCAGGAAACTCAGAATAAAGGGCATACAAGCAGAAGAGGAACAGCTGCATCTGTATCAGATTAAAATTATTATTTTTTTGTGGTTGTGTGTTCTTTAAATCCTAACTCTCAACAGGCCTGGTTCTGTACTCTTCGGCACAACCCAGAAGAAGAGCTTGAGCAGGAAGAGACAGAACAGGCTAGCAGCCTTCATAGCCAAAGCCTGAGAAATACCAAGAACCTGGAAAGAGACACTAGTAATTTTCCAGGTAAGAGTTCCTGGAGTAATGGTGCTGCTTTTTGATGAGCAAGTAAAAACGTTTTGTTTAAACTTGCCCATAGAAATCAACTATGCCTTGATTTAGGAAAGAAGTTTATCTCTGTGCCAAATAGCAGGTCTTCTCAAATGTGGCTGTCCACTGTTGGGGAATTGTGTGCATGCCTGTGTCTGCTGGTGTTTCCAGAGACATACGTGTGTTGATGATACTCTATACCATAGATGCTTTCTGAATGAAAATATATCCCCTTAATTGCTAGGCTAGGTGTGTTAAAACAAGCCAAACTACTAAGGAATTTACCAACCCTAAAATGCCTACATTTCATTTCAAGGGTGGATCTCAAGAAATATGACATGAAAATCACATCATTGATAAGGTACAGTAGGCATGAGTGTTTTCAACATGCTTTTACTTGAGTTTTTAAATGTTTTTACTTTTCAAAGAGTTAATACATATGCATCGTGTAAAATTCTAAAGGAAAAGAGAATGCAGAAAAAAATACAGATCTCCCTTCTCTATATCTGATTTTAAAAAAGATGTGATAGGGACAGGTATAGGGCAGTGGACAGTACACAATCTAGTAGCTTAGAAGGAGAATAAAACAGTGGGAGAGAATATTAAATGAGTCTTATTCCATAGTTTGGAGAAGATGTGAAATGGACAAAAACCATAACTCAGTCTGAAGAGAAGACATCCGAGGAAAGCAAGTTAAAAATAGATTCTCTGTGTAGTTCAATACCTAGTGCCGGATGCCAGGAACCTCCCAGCTATTTATTTATTTAATAATTATTTTGCAAGTAGCTTTAATTATCCCAATTTACTAATGACACCAAGACTAAAAAATGTTTTAGTGTGTGAATACTAGCTCTGCCTCTTCCCAGCTAAGGAATTTAAGCTGAAATTTTGAACCTCACTTTTCTCCTCTAAAATAGAAATGAGCAATGTCATGAGTGTTCCTGTAAGTTCCTTAACATAGTCTCTGAGACATGTGAGAACTTAAGAATTCTCTTACTGTTATTAAGTAGTGTACTTGAACCAATTAGATCAGATCTATGCTGAAAAACAGCAAATTAGAAGGACCTCTGCTCCAGTTTCTTACACTCTTGTTCTCAAGATTTAACTCAGCCCTCACCCTACATAACTGGAGTTTTATTTCTTAGGAAGGAAAATGGAGCCCAAGAATCTCCTTTGTTAATACGTGATTTAAATGCCATTAACATTTTGCTCACTCTCCATGAATCACAAGTCATAAAGGCATCTACTTTATATTACCAAAGAGAGGAGGGAAAGAGGGAGGGAGGGAAAGAGAAAGAAAAAGGCAGCCCTCTATTTCCATTTCTAATATGTGATTCCCTGATTCTATGATTGTATGAGCCTCACATCCCCCCACGCTCTCCATGGTCTCATGGATCACCAGTTGAAAGGGTTTCTAGCCTTCTGTGCAATGGTTCTCCACATTTTTTCCCTCAATAAACCCTATGAGCGTGGCCACCCAGGTCGAGGAGAAAATGTGCCCTGCTAGGGTCTAGGTGTTTTCAGAGCCAGAGTCAGGAGAAGGTCCACTGGGCATCTGGCAGAGAGAGGCACCTGCATATAAGGGGCACCAAAACATTGTTGGAGACAGTAAGGTTAAAAAAACTGCTAGCCAGAACTCACCGTAGGGAGAGTACTCTCTCTAGGGAATACTTTGAATGGGGAAGATGAAAGCTAAGGCTTCCAGGAGCATTCTGAAGTTGCACCACACGTTTCCTGAATACTGAGTATTGGTTCATTGGATGCGTATTGTTTTGCTCTTGGGTATGAGGGACCGAGACCTGAACTGGTACTGCTGCCAGCGTCCCTCATTCTTTACCCTTTCTCCATGCAAAGTGTGGTCTCAGCCACAAAGAATTGTTGAATAAGTGTTGGGAGAGAAAATTTAATAAGATAGCCAGATACTCACAGGTCTTGGTTTACAACATTTCTGAATATCACCTGGGATGATGCACCTAAAATTTACTCTGTGTCTTGGTGTTGCCTGTTACATTTTAATCCTATACAGTGGAGGTTATTTATTGGAGCTCCCTTTCTGGAAAAGGAAGGCATACTGGATTTCACCATCAAGAACATAGATTTGCCAGTCACATGTCTTGCAAGTGCCCAATTCACCAGTGTCTCCGAGTCAAGCACACCTCTCTGCTATTAATTAAAATATAGAAAAACAATTGCCAATAGTAGTGTGCTGGTGGGTTAACTCACTTATATGGAGCTGTTCTGTTGTGGCTTCACCTGTCTTGCCACATTGTGGGGTATTTCTCATTTGTGTAATGTGTAAATGATGTGTAGATGCATGTGTAAATAATGGTGTGTTGGCAGAAGAGGTAAATTGTCTTGAGCAGTTAGCCACTAACAGCTAATTTGTTGATTGCAGTTTATCACATAACAAAATTCTGTATCTTCTTAAATTTAAATGCTGTGTTATGTAGACACTAGAAGAACCAGCACCAGATGTTTTATTCATCTTTACCTGTGTACTGGAGAAGGTAGAACTCAACAACTGCAGTGTGTTCTGTACCCTGTAATTCCAAACACTCCAACTGTCTGAAACATAATTTTTTTAAATGTGAGAATATACACCTTGTTATCATGCATGTGATACAATACAATACATACAATAGAGTGGTTTTATCATAGCAAACCCAGAGGACATGTGAGTTTGACTTAAGAAGCTTTGGATACAAATATCCTATTAAGTGGCAAGTTCACGTGCCCAGGGAAAGAAGCTCCTGCATTGGGTAAACTTCTGTCTGTTGAAACGTTTTTGAGGAAACTGTATTGAAAGGAGATGCGCCAGAGAAGCTTCAGAATGTTTCTTTGTCTAATGATGAGATTTGCTAGAGACTGCAAAACCTATTCCTCTTCTTTTTTTAAAGATTTTATAGGTTTTACTTTTAGAGAGACGGGAAGGGAGGGAGAAAGAGAGAGAGAAACATCAATCAGTTGCCTCTTGCACGCCCCCACCAGGGACCTGGCCTGCAACCCAGCCTTGTGCTCTGACCAAGTTGAACAATCGAACAGGTGACCTTCTGGTCTGCGTGCGGGATGATGCCAAACCCACTGAGCCACACCGGTCTGGGCAAAACCTATTACTCTTGAAGTAGCTACTAGTTTGACAAGCCACATGATAGCTATGGCTGCAGTCAGCTGTCATAGTTACACAGGAAGGGGAGTGGATGAATCCCCCTTTTGTGAACTGCCTCACTTAACTGTGAAAGGCGTCGATGTGTTCAGTCTGACCCCAGAGTTCATCGTGAACCACAAACTAACACTTCGTGTGTGTGAGTCAGTGTGAGTCAGTTCGCACTGCTGGTACCCCTGCTGTGCTCTGGGAAACTCCAAGCTGGCTGCCCACACACAGGAAGGGGTAGCTATTCGTGTAATGCACTATCATCCACTTGGTGCAGAGGTTTGTCTGCAAAAACAAAGAATGCTCAATCTTTTTTTATATAGTGACAAAAATTCCCCCAGGAGATAAAACCCAGATCTTTCCATATTCATGATTTTTATATATCATTCATTTCCACATACACTAGAATTGCCCATAGCAGTGTGTTTATTTTGTGACATGGTAAAATTACAAAAATTAGTAAACTGCTTCTTTCTTTTGTCTTTCTCAAGAGAGTGGTATCTGCCCAGTTAGCCTGAGTGTCTCGCTAATTGAATGGGTGGGGGGGTGTACAGCAGTAGAAATTGGGATTTATAGGAAGAGGGAATGCAAAACATATTATTCAGGTTATGGAATAAGAAATAAGATTATAAAGGAAAAATAAAAAAGACTTCCAAGTCAGGCCATTGCCTTGAGAAAGGATTTTCCAAATACCCCCACCTCTCTTCCTTAACACATCCCAGTCCCAGCCAGCAGATCCAGCTCACGGAGGGCCCCCGTGGGCTAGAGAAGAAACCTTTGCTCTCTGCGATGACGAGGCTCCAAGCCCTGCTGCTGTATGGAAAAAGATACAACCTCACAAAAGATAACCCTCCCATTTTTCTTCTAGAGAATGTTGGGAAGAGAGAAGCAAGATGGAGAAGGAAGACCAAAAAGAAGGGCAAAGTGCAGGGATGAAATGTCCCCCCAACCCTCGCCACCCCCCACCCCAGCTTAGACAAGTGAGGAAAACTCAGAAGTAGAGGGGGGAAGGGGTTCTTGCCCAACTGTCCACTTGAGACTCTGGGAAGGATTGCTCACAGACTGTTCTGCCCAACCTGGAGAGAACCCACATCGCTGGCCAGTGCAGAAGGTCAGGAGGAGGTTGTGGTTTCCTCAAGTGGCCTTGGTTCCCACGTGACATTGGATCCTGCAGTCACCGAGTCTGGGGTGGAAAACGACCCAGTGGGGGCTGCTGTGGTGGGGATGCATGCTTTGTAGAGGGGGTTACAGAACAAGCTACCTGGCCAGGGACTCAGAAATGTCTGTAGCCCCCGAAGAACCAGAATGCAGCTAAGTCAGGAAGAGGCCAGGTGACAGAAGCCACAAGTCCCATGGATGGACCACATGAAGACCGAAGAGCAGCTCTAATGGTTCCTAGCCATCAGCACTGAAGAAGAGGTCCAGAAGGGTATGAAGAAAGCCAAAACCTGTGTGGAGAATGGAGGGGAGGGTGCAGGAGGCAAACCAAAACACACAGGGACGTTTGCAGCCCTTTCATATAGTAGCCACAAATTGAGCCACAGGTATCAACTGGGCAAGAACTAACCAAGTGCACTAGGTCCATCATCCGTCCACTGTGCCCAAGACTCTTCCCCTCAACCCAGGAACCATGGAAACCACACCTGTTCCCCTATATCCATAGAAGCCATCTTGGACATAAGTCAGGGGGACATGCCATATAAGAGACCTGGGAGGCTGTTTGTTTTTGTCTTTTCCCCCAAAGCTCAGCGTTATCTGAAGGCATGGTTCCCTTTATTCATTTGAACTAAGATTTCACCCAGTTTTCCCCAGCACTGGAGGTCAAGGGGAACAAATTTTGGTTGTAGTGTAATTTAAATTTGTAACCCTGTTACATTTGTTTTTGAAAGCTATGAGAAATAAAAGTCTGTTTATTTACAGCCAAAGTAATATTTTAGTTGACAATTAAAAAAAATAGAAAGTTTGTCCTTCACCTGGCATATTCAGTAGCTGTACTCAAACATAAAAGTGAACACAGTTCATCTTAATATTGATCTAACGAGAACACGGTGTGGCCAGAGACAAATTAATCTGCTTCTATAAATAAATTTCTACTTGGGATAAAGCATGCTGAAATAACTTTCCTTTTCTTGGAGAAGGTTTCAGAGAATGGAGAAATGGCCATCACAACTGGTGTGACAACATATTTGCAACAATTGTGTGATGCTTTTCAAGCGGATTTTCCACTGGAGATTTCATGTAGAAATGGCAAACAAAAAACTAAGGATACCGGAACTGTTTTTTGAAAAATCTCAATTCCATCAATGATAGTCCTCTCTATAAAAGATAACCTGATTAAATTATGACCTAATGAGTATGTTTTAGCAAAAAAGTTTTGGGAATTTCTAGTGAATTTGCATAGCATATCCTACAAATGGCAAAGACAGCAAAGGAGATTTTGTGATTTTAGATCTTCTCACTTATCCATTGAAATAAAAAGGCCTAGAGACTGATGGCATAAATGTAGTTATTTCCAAGTAAAATGTCCTTATTTCTTGAATATCTTTGAATAACAGCTACATTTTTACTGTGTTCTTATTAATTCAGTATTATAGTAAGTACTAATTACATTTGATTTTATAGTTAAAATGATCTTAAAGGTCTTATTCTCTCTCAGGGGTTTGTAATACATGATGTAAGAACATAATCTGACAATAAAAGGATGCTAGTGGCCATCAGGTTAAGGACCAAGGTTCAATTCCCAAACGTCAGCACAGCCTTCCAGAGATCCGGTGCTTATGTCCCAAGAGCAGCACCTCAACGCCAAGCCCACTGCCCTCCTCTAAATGTGACCGAAACCCAACGAGGGCATCTGTTTGCCTTTCATTTTAAACTTTGTCTTACAGGCCTGGACAGAACGTCATGCATATTAAGGAACAATATGAAAAGCCCTTGTTGCTATCCAACAAATGTAATAACTCTTAAGTTGTAAGAGTACATGTTGAATGTGAAATTGTAAGTAGACATTCTTATCACAAGCTATTGGATCTTGAAGGCTCAGCATGTCCACGTCTAATGTGTTAGCTCAGTGTTATTTCGCCTTCGCTCCAGTGCTTTTCCCGTGGGCCGTCTCTTCACGTCCATCTGCCAAGGACAGCTTCTTTCCCTCCTTCAGCGGTGACCTGTGCTGTTTGAGAACAATGGGGCCCACACCCAACATCTCGGCTTCTCTCTCTCCTTGCTATTTCTCTTGTCCAGTTATTACATCTTTTTATGTTCCAACAGGCCACCAGAGATTCATGTTCAAGGTCTTTACCCAGAGAAGTTGTAGGTAGTATGGAAAATCCTTACACATTATAGCATTTTATTAAATTGTACATCTGTTAGAGTTGTTCAGGAAGAAAGATTGTCTGAATTAAAAATCAGTCTTGCTGCCAAAAAGCAGTCTGAGTCTCCCAAGAAGAGAGTCTGTCTCAAACAGTTACATCCTCAGGTCCCTAGCTGTCCAACGAGGGGGGGGGGGGGGGGGGGGGGGGGGGGGGGGGGGGGGGGGGGGGGGGGGGGGGGGGGGGAGGTGTGAGCCTGCTCTTGGGAGCAGAGTTCTTTGGAATTCTCCCAGACTGCACCCGCTGCTGCGGATGGCTGAGAGGTTCTTCTATGCTGACTCTACATTTTTATTTCTGTGTGTACCTGGCTGGGTCTGGCTGTCCACTTCAACACCTCGGCCACCTACTCCTTCCTGCCCCCAGCAAGTGCTCACAGCAGATGGGGTACTTGATGTGTATACTCTCTTGTCGCAATTTCATCAGTAAATCAGCAAAGTATTGCAGCATGCTTACAAATGCTGCAAAGGCAGATATTTTCCAATCTCCACCCTCCCTTGCTCCTGCCAGAGTCTGAGAGTCTCCACTTAGACCTACCTGGTTTGGGCTAAGACTCTGCCTCTTTGGCACAGTGATGCCTCTTTGAGTCCCTTCCATCAACAACCAAAGATGTACCTGAGCACAGCCCCTCTTGTCAGCAAGCTCACATCAATGTTATAGGTGTAGAATTTTACAGATCAAAAAATCTGATTCATGTCTGATATTTAATGAGAGACTTAGAAGAGGGTAAACATGAAATTATTTCGGAGTATGTTTTTGGCTAACAGAAGAATTTTGAATCAGGAGCAGCTTTTGTTAGGGGTACTCAGAAAACAGGGAGAGGAAGGAAACAAAGTAATTGGCATAGACAAAAGGAGGCAGAGAGAGCTGGCAGGAAACCAAGAGATTTTTGCAGTGGAATACTGGAAACATAAGAAGAGGTAATTGAAAGTATCTTCAGCCTAAGAACGAAGCCTGAGGGACTATGCAAATAAAGATCCCAAAGAGGTGAGCAATGGGAAGTGGGAGGTAGAAGTCAACCGCCTCACAGTTACACGTTCAGAACAATATTTATAGCAAATATAGGTAGCCATGCACTGGATTTCACGTACTCCTTGCAAACTAACAAAATGCTCATTTGCTTAGGACAGAAATAGCATCAGTTAAAAATTCTTGCCTCCCTAGGTTCCTTTTCAGCTGAGGGTGTGATGTGACACCAGTGAGCTGTAGCAGAATATCCCTGCAGACTTTCCTTCCCTCTAAACGGCCACCTTCCGTGTTGCTCTTCCTCCTCCCAGCCTGGTGCAAGGTCTGGATGCTGCAGGTGCAGCGGCCATCTTGCAAGCATGAGGAAGAAAATCCCGGGACAGAAGGAGGTGACAGGTGGAAGGTGTGTGGTTCCTGATGAAAGCCTGCAGCAACTGCATTTTTTTTTTTTTTGAAGCAGAGTACATTTTAAATAGAGTGTAAGGTACCTTTAAGAACAGACACATCCAGACTTAAAAAAAAAAAGGTACTCCTTTTGAACAGATCATCTATAACAGAGTAAAACTAATCAGACACCTCTAATGCTGAAATGGTGAGATAGGAGAGGGATAGCCAGTTCAAGTTCCAGTGAGCAAAGATCAATAAATGGAAATTAACTGTGCATGACTCATACTATTCATATAAAATGAGTAAGACAATATGAATAGTTCTATTTCAAGTTCTGTATTTGTTGGTAAATTTTAGTAAACCTAAGAATATAGGCACTTTCCTAAGTGTACGTACAACCCAAGTCTGCCAAGGTCTCCTGTTTTTTTTCTGTGTAAGGTTTCAGGTTCTTCCATCACAACTAGTGCTACCTGGGTGTTTTGAGGAACCTAAGCCTACATGGGGAAGCACTGCTGTGTTATGATCCTTTAGGCCTTTGAGCCCAGGGATATACACTTCCCAGCAGCCATTGTCTCATAGGCGCCGGTTCCATTTTCCTTGCAGCTGTTGCAGCTTGGGTGTGACCTCTCGGAAACAAAGTTATTAGCTGGGTAAGAATCAAACACCTCCAATGTCCTATCCACCCTGAAGGTTCCTTAAACTCTTTGTTGTCCAGACAAACCCTAATGGTATACACCCAAGATGAGCTTTGGAGAATTAATTACAGACTCCCGGGAATCTGGGAACGGGATGGCAGCCCAGTGGTTCTGATCCCTGAGTCATACTATTTCATAGAATCAACCCACCTTAGGTAAACATAGTGTGTACTTTTGATAATGCGATAAGAATGAACATAGGACACATTTCCAAGTGACTTCCTTTAGGAAATTTGAGTATCAATCCGTTAACACTAATATGTAGTCAAAAGAAATTGCCTCTAAAATTTAGACAACAAATTGAAAAAATGATGTTTCTATTATTTGGGGGGAGGGAGAGCAAATGCATTTAAAGTATATACATAATGTACAAATGGATAAAATAAATTTATCAGTTATATTTAAATGACCTAGTTTATGATTATCTTAGTTGCTTATTCAGAAAGGTATTAATTAGGTCAACATAAATACTATTTGTTACATGAGATATACCATCACCTCTGTTATCCAACTTGGAAGAAAGAACATGGATCAGATGTCAGTTAGACCTCAAGTAAAATGTCATTTCCTTCCATTGTAATGGTTGAAATTTAAGAAAGAAAATGATCCAGATGGGGATATGACATGTTGCAAATGGCAGTGTAGTTACCAAGGAGACTTTCAGGGGTTTCCCCCCAAGGGTTGGCTCAACACTTCATCATGCAGAAAGTGTGTTCTGTCAGGTGAGAACTTCAAATGGAGCTCCTCTGTGGGCAGGGGAATGCTAACGGCTGCCTGAAGCCTGCTGCACACATTGGGTTTTCCCAGCACCCCTGGCAAGTTTTCCCTCTATCTGGTGAGCGATGTGGTGCTTGCTGCCAGCAGGCCCCGTACCCAGTGTCTTGGAGGGCCTGTTTCCAGCAAGCCTTCTTTCATTGCCATCTCTGTAGTACATCTCTATTCCAGATCCTTGTAGAATCCATTGCCCTGTGATTTTTGATTTGCATTTCTTTGTTATATTGCTTTACATGACTCCCTTTCCTATTTCACGAAGCTATGTCTGATCTCCCCAGGACATCAAAGTGCCAGGAAGGTCTGATTCTCTTGACACAGAGGAACTCACCAGAGTCCCAAACTCTCCTGCAGAACTAGCAAATGACCTAAATTTTTGAGTGGGGAAGAGAAGGAAGGAAGTGGGAAGAAGTGAGACCTAAGACAAGCCACAATACCTGTCCCCTGAAGAGGGGGGAGGGTGCTAGACAGCAAACCTTTTCCTCTTAGGAGTTACTATCTGTTAGGGACTGGTACACAGAGTTGGTCATCAACTAACACCAACCACTGACTTTTACCTTGGGGTAAAAGGATCTTGCATACAAATATTAAAGATGCTTGTAATGATGTGTGCCTAAACAACATCCTCAGATGGTAATAAAAAATAAGAGGGACAGAGAAGTGCTTCAGAAATGTCCTAGCTTAAGTTCAGTAGTTTCATGCCCAAGTGCAGAGGCTGGGGGCTTTCACTTCTACTCCTCCACACTCCTTTGGGTGTCTAGGCCCAGTCCCAGAGAGCTGTTTTTTTCTGGTCTTTAAAAAGGGCAATTGTCCATGAGAAGAGCTCCCGTAGGGCCAAGGGATGTCTCGGGGTGTGGTGGGCAGGTGTTACCCCTTCTGGGACCTGTAGGCATAGTACCACCTGCTGTGCATGGGAAGGAGAACGGGTACTGTTGTTTCTCAGCACAGGCATGTGTGTTGGGCACCAGAGTGGGGAGTGTGCTGGGAGTCATCTATTCATCAGTCGTAATGGCTGATACAGAGGAAATTATATACACAAGTGAACACTGGGAGGGGCACGTACAAAAGCTGAGGACTTGTAACACACCAAAGGCTGAGCAGGTGGTGTGGCTGTACCAGGAAGTCCATCAAAATGGAAAGTAAGGAGTGGAACCTCAGGCCTTGGGTCTTGGTTAAATCCTAAGAACTACTCATTGTGTGCTTCTGTTGTAGACAGTGCATAGGAGTGAATGGGGCAGACATGAGGATGAATAAGATGGCGAGGACAGTGTGCAGTCAAGAATGGCTTGAGTGGCGTGTCATGCTAATGGCCCTACACAGGCAGAGCAAAGCCGTGCAGTTGTGTGAAATGGTGAATGCTTAGGTCAAGGGCACTGGGGCGATCAGTGCTACAGGGATGCTAACTTTTTACTCTTCAGAATGCTTATCCTCCCAGCCCCACCCCACCCCAGAATATGAGCTCCTTGACTTGTTCAGTCCTGGCTCTCCAGCTCCTGGAACAACCTGGTGTGTAGCAGGTGCACAGTAAATGTATGTTGAATGCGTGATAACACTGGCTGGTATTCCTCACTTATATGGGCAGATGAAGAGCCAGCCACCCTACAAAACCCACTCTTGATTTAGAAGCAATAAGAAGCCATGCATTTCAGTAATAGCAGAGAACCACTCTTAGGTTGCTTCCTTCCTCTACTTTTCCCTGTTTCCAACACTATTTCCCTCCAGTCCGCCAACCTGCAAAAGGTCTGTTTGTTCATGCTGATTCCCAACACCAGCCTCAACATGATTTCCCTTCCCACCCCACCCAACTCTGCTGTAGCATGTGGTGGGGCATCACTCTGTTCCTTCATGCAGGGAGCTCAGCACCACTAAGCCCTCTGGTCACTGAGAGCAATTCTTCCCAGCACAGATGAAGCCTAGATGAAAGCTGGAGACATGGGCCAGAGGCGGATGGGGACTTCGTGGAGGACACATAGATCTTACTGAATTTATTCGTGATTAAACCACAAACCAGCCCTACTGACTGAATGCCTTGGCACGGTGTACAACTATATTCAGCAAAGCTTCAGAATGACACAGAGTAACTTTGTGCAGTAATACTCAGGTTTCCCCTCCTGGGCAGGTGTAGTCTTGGCATCGCATCTGGTTGTGTAGGATTCATTACTATGAATGTGCAGGTCTCCTTTATTCAACGCAGACTGGGACCCTTAGCCGACAGCTCACACCCTCTTTGAAATTAGGCAGCGATAAATAAGTTAATTCACCATAGACACCTTTATCCAAAAAAAGAATTAGCAGATGTGGAGAGTCCACAGTGCCTGTGCCTGTGGCTTCCTGCAGGCCTCAGTTAATTTGGAATTCTCTGAAAATGCAGAAAGACTCTGATAACATCACTGTCAAGATTCTATTAAATCACTGGTATGCACCACACTAAATGTTTCGAGCTCTTCCTCTCCCAGCACACCCCCTGCCCCTGCCCAAGCTCCACACCTCATCTAGAGCCTCACACAGTGGCTTGCTTACAGTCCTCACCAGAGAGACACTGGCGAGATGAATGAAAGCATTCATCAATCAATATGACCGGAAGAATTTGAATAAATGATTCCTGTTTCCTTCAGTCTACTAAGAGGGAAACGGCTTGATAAATACATCTGTAGGTTTGATGGAATTTGTGAATTCTCTAAAGTGTTTGCAAATCTGTGATTTTATTTCTCAGATACATAGAGTATATTATGGTTTAGCATTGAATTTTTTGCTGTCAGGCACTTCTGTGCATTTTCTTTAATAGCCAATTTGGAGTCCTCTCTGTGCTTTCACTATAGTATTCGTGAATCCTGTTAATAATAAAAAATATTTAACATGAAGGAAATAAATCCCTCCCATCTGGAGGCTGGGGATGGTGTTAAAAATAAAGGAAAGGATAGATTACTAAATCTGGTTATATACATTCTGATTTGCAAGAGGGCTCGCCTTCACTCAACTTTGTGTTGGCAGAAAGCATTCAGAGCAGTGTGCGAATGGAAAATTCAGAAATGAATGCCCAGAGGAAGAAAAGCTACATTTGGATGTTGCTTTTAAACTTTTCCAATGAGGATCTGATCCTTTTGCTTTACGTGGTCCCATCCCACTTGTTCTGGAGCTTGGCTGAGGACTTGCCCTAATTATAAGATCCTGGATGTAGAAGCTACTGTTTATGCCTAAACAACCACTCAGAATATCACTGTAATTGTATGTCTTCCTCTTTAAGGTCTTCAAAAATAGGAGCATGACTTACACGCTTGAAATATGTTTAAAAAGTGCTTGGTGCTAAAAAATAAAAATAACAAGAGCTAAAAACTTGCTAGTATTTTATTATAATTCTATGTTTTAAAATTATCTTTATTGGAGTAGTAATATCTTGAATTTACAAAATTCTATAATGTTTTAAGCCTTGCCTTGCATTCTTTCTCCCCTGGAAATATGATGCACGCTTGATGATGATTATTATACTTAATTTGAAGGTAAGAAAATAAATAAAAGGGAAGTAACTTGTCTCCCTGTCTTCGCTTTGTGTCCCCAGTATATGCGGGCCTCTGTCACCGTGGATCGATTCCATTACCCCTCACTTGTGGGTGGAGGATCGGCTTCTCTTCAGAGCTCCTGCCCCACGCTCCTGCCCCACATACTCTCCTGGACAATGTCCACAGATGTCCCGCAAGTACCTTGAAATGAGTATTTGAAAACCAAATCATCCTCTGACCCCTGATCTTGTCCTTCACTTGTCCTGGCAAATGGCTCCCCTCCCCAGCCAGTCACACCAGCCAGAGTCCTGGCTTCCAGCCTCACCTCCACGCTTTCTCTTCCATACCTTCTCTGTGTGTGTCCTCCTCTTCTTCCTGCCACTGCTTAGTTTAGCTCCTTACAATCTCTCCCATGGACTACTGACATGATGTTCTGGTTGTTCCTCCTGCTCCCTGCCTAGACCGATCCAGCACACAATGGCCAGAGTGAGCTCACACATCTGAAATCGTCAATTTCTAATTAAAATCCTGAAACAGCTTTCCACGATCTATGGAATAGTGTCCAAATTATTACATATGGCATATATGATCTGGCCCTTGCCCGCTCCTTGAACTTCGTAACCTTCCAGCCTCTAACATACCCTCCACTCATACGATAGCTCCAACTGTAATCTACTACAGGCTGAGGCAATAAGAAACCCGTAAGATTCCGTTTATACAACATTCCTGAAATGACACAAATATAGAAATGGAGGGTAGGTTAGTGGTTGCCAGGGGTTAAGGTGGGAGTGAAGGAGGGAAGTGGGTGCAGCTATAAAATGGCAACAGGAAGGATCGTGCTGCTGATGGAAATGGTTTGCGGCTTCGGCATGGCTGTCCTGGTTGTGATGCTGCGCTACAGTTTTGTAAGGCGTCCCCACTGGGGAAAAACAGATAAATGGTATATAAGATCTCTCTCTTGCTCTCTGTATTATTTCTTATAGCTGCATATGAATCTGCAATTGCCTCAAAAGAAAACTTTTAATGAAAAGATAATGCACAAATATTACAATAAGCATATGTTGGCTTGAGTAAATATTTCCAGGATTATTGAAAATGAAACCTCAGCACCATTCCTTATTCACAAAGCACTAGTGTTTATAAGATACTTAAGAGTTATCCAGCCTTCACTTTTCCAGTCTTCAACTTCCTCCTGTGCATTGGGTGGGACTATTATTGTATAGTAAAAGTTCCAACTGATGCTTTGGGGAACGCTGGTTGTATGCCAAATGTAGGAGAGAGGAAATAATTCTTCCTTTATTCTTCTAGGTTTGTGGCTCAGACTCTTGTGTAATAAAAACAGATTAGCAGAAGAAAATTAGACAATTTAAATTGAATTTAATTAAGTTAATGAAATTAATTTAAAATTTAAATCAATTGAATGTATTAATTGTGGGAGCCCCACAAAGATATGAGACTCAAAAGGCAGCCAGACAATTGAGGCTTATATAGCATCCCAAGCTAAGGTCTGGGACTTCAAAGGGAGAAGTCAATTCATAGGAAGGTAAGAAGAGGAAATATTTGGTAAACAAAGATTGCATTATAGATAAGTCTCTCAGGTGAGAAATTACCTCTGGTAATAGCTCTCTTCCTGTTAGGGACTCACATTCTAATGTAAATTCCCCTTATAAATGAATAACTTCTACTCTGTTTTCAGAGCATCTCAAAATAATCAGCTCAAAATAACCCTTCTGCCAAAGAGGCATGTTTTGAGGTGGAACATGCTGCTCCCCTTCATGAATATGTTCCGAGGATGTCAAGAGACTGGCCAGAGCCCCAGGGCTGCTCATGCTCAGCCGTGGGCAGCCTCGCCTGTTTGCCCCAGCGTACAGCCGCAACCATCCTGTACATGGGTCATGAAAAAGGCCATACAGGAAGAGCCAGCATAGGGTCTGGACTGCAGCCCGAGTGAAAAGGCACAGTGGGTACTTCCTGTTTTGTAAGTTATCTGTCCTACTGTGTTTGGCATTCACCAGGCATCAGGCACTTCAGGTACTATACCTTATCTCATCTAAACCTCACCATGATTTTCTGAGCTAAATAGTGTTATCCACAAAGAAACAAAGTTCAGAGAAGTTTATTAACTTGCCCAATATTTCGTGGTGTGTGGTTGGTTAACCCAGGGTTTTTCACACCAAAGATCAAGTTTTTAACATGGAGTGATCTCATTTTACTTGAAGGTCCCCCACATTCAGCAAAATCTAGTGTTAGGGGCGAATGAGAAGCCGGTCTCTAGACAGGTAAGGGAGTTCACAGGGTGTGGCTCAGGGTAGGTCAGAGACACACAGGGCTACCTTTCTGTTGGGAAATAAGCACAGTGCAAATACCTATGTGAAATAACACTTTAGATAGTGTCAGTAAATAGTCTTTGGTATGGAGTACTATTTTATATTCTTTGTGGAAGAAATTCAAGTAACCTCAGCCCTGAACCCTCTATAAGGAAGGCAGGTTGGTGTTTTTTGCGGCCTCACAGCAGCAGAAACAAGCAGAGGGGAGAGGCAGAGCTCCGAGGAGGAAGCCAGGGCTCTGGTGCCACTTCACTGTTCCCAGCACAGGCAGGATTCCTTTTTTTGGATCAAACAGGACCGGGGAGATGTGAGTGAGCACTTCATAAATATTTAGTCAAAGCAGTTACCTTCTTTCCATTTCCTTCCAATAATCCTTGGTGCCTGGTGTGAACTAACTGGGAGTTTTCTAAGACGTGACAAAGAATATTCTATTCCTATTAGCTAAGCTAATAGACAACATACCAAAAGGGACAGGGAGCTCTGAACAGCCGTAAAGTGATTAGCACTAAATCAAATATAGTGATCAACTGAACGGTGAGGACTTTCTTGAATTGCCATGTAATGTGAGCAATTTCTATATAATTAATGGTTGCTTGGATGTGGAGTGACTCAGTCAGTGGGCTTCTGGTTTCCCTGTAGGTAGGAAACATATTGCCATGCAGATGTTTCACTAGCTATCAGCGGCTTGATCTTAAATACTCAAGTTCCTTCCCTTTGCAATGAATCCAGAGCAGTCTGCTTCAAAACAACAAATCTCTTTTGAGTAGCTAGTATATACAGTGCAGTCTCGTAGGCCTGAGAAGCGAAACAAAAAACAAGTCTCAAGAAGACAATAAAGGGTAGAAGCTCCTTCTTTCTTTCTGCTGCATAGAATTCCATTGTGTAAATGGAGCTCCTACCCTTTGCGACAGCATGGATGGAGCTGGAAAGCATTATGCTAAGTGAAATAAGCCAGGCGGTAAAAGACAAATACCATATGATCTCACTTTTAACAGGAATCTAAACAACAAAACAAACAAGCAAAAGATAACCTAAGACACTGAAACAGAGAACAGGCTGACAGTGACCAGAGGAGAGAGAGGAGGGAATCTCAGGGGAATTTCAGGGGCAAAGGGGAAGGGTTTACAGGAACAAATATAAAGACACATGGACAAAAACTCGGGGAGGGAATAGAAATGGGAGGGAGGTGGCGAGGGATGGGTGGGTGGGCTGGGATAGGAGTAAAGGATAGAAAACTCTACTTGAACAACGATTAAATAAAATTTTTAAAAAAGACAATAAAAGAAAAAGACAACAGATATGCATACATTGCAATCATCTCTGACAGAGTAAGATAAGTGCGTGAGCACAGCTGGTCCAGGTGGAAAAACTTTGTCATCGTTTGAGATGATAAGGCATGGCCAGATAGGCAAAGGAATTTCCAAGAAAAGGGAACAGTCCCAGTCAAGATAAGAGGCAAATAATCTCAGAGTATTTTCAGGAATAACAGGTGCTGTGGGTGACAGGAATTTAAGAGCTCAAGTTCTCGTAGAAGTCTGTCTTCTCCAATACAGCAGCCTCTAGCCACAGGTGGCTACTGGGCGTTTGAAATGTGTCTAATGCAAACAGAAATTTGCTGTAAATGTCAAATGGTTGTAAATGTAAAGTACACACCAGATTTGAACACTTACCTTAAAAATATAATATCTTATGAATTTTTATAGTGCTTATGTGTTGAAATCATATTTGGATTGTAGGGAAGGAAGAAAAATTCTTTTTTTTTCTATTGACCTTAGGTTCATTAGTGGAAACCCTAAAAAGTAGACTGACAAAAGGCAGATTCACAAGAGACAAACAGCCCTGGCTGGTGTAGCTCAGTGGGTTGAGTGAGGGCTGCGAACCAAAGGGTCCCCAGTTTGATTCCCAGTCAGGGCACATGCCTGGGTTGCAGGCAAGGCCCGCAGGAGGAGGCATATGAAAGGCAACCACACACTGATAATTTCCCTCCTTCTCTTTCTCTTTCCCTTCCCCTCTCTCTAAAAAATAAATAAATTAAATCTTTAAAAAAATTAAAAAAGAAAAACAAACAGAATTTTATTAATGCATACATTTCTCATAAACAGGATTACTCAGTGATGAGTAACTCAAACTTGGACTTATAGAGTGTCTTAATAAAGAACAATAAATTTGTAGAAAAGTAATAAGACAAAGGAAAAGGACTTTGAGTTTCTGGGGACAACAAATTGTGGGAAGACAAATATATGGTTGGAGAAACTAACAGAAGAGAAGGGTTATTTTAGCAAGAAGGAATCTAGAGTTGTCTCCAGTGATTAAAATCTCCCTGCCCGTCCTAAGAGAATGGGAGAAGGCAGAGAGTTTTTCTTGTGTCTACTTCTTTTCGATTGCCTTCAGCCAAAATTATCCTTAGGCCATCCTTGCATATTTTGGGGTGGCAGACTCTGAACCCCTTCAGGATATATTAGATTGAATAAAATGTATTACTAAAATTAACTCCACCTATTTCTTCTTTACTATTGTAATGTGACTCCTAGACATTTTAACTTACACATGTGGCTAATATTATTTTTCTACAGGATAGTGCTTGGCCAAATTATGGCACACCTTGAATACCAGACAAAGTGTCTGAAAACACTTCTCCCTTAGCACTGGATTTTACCAGTGTGAGGGGGACATGAGACCATCAGTGGGGTTGGGCCCACGCTACTACTGTAATATCATCATCAGGAACCAGGACCAAGGGCTGGAAAAGGGCTGGGCAACAGCTTCTCTGGGGGAGTGGGTGGCTGGATGGAGGCGACTATGCTTGAACAACAATAAAAAAGAAAGAAATGAACGACAAAGGCACTGCTGATGGTAGGCATCAGTAGGTCCAAGGAGAGGCGTCCCTAGCAAGAAAAACCGGAGGTGACCCTGTTCCGGGTTTGCTCTATCTAGGTTTTATAGCAACATGCTATTTATTCAAGAAAATATTTTATCATTAAAATTTGTATTGGAAAAATGTGTGTTACTATCAGTCTGAATCTCTCCTCTCTGTAACTTTATTTTCCCCTTGAAATGATAGTTTTTAATAGAATTGTTAAAAACCAAAGGCTGCTGAGGGGCCCAGTTATTGAGTTTTGCATATTGTCTGAAATTTACTTTCAAGACTTCAGCAGAAGTCGTGTGATGTGCAGATGTCTGTTTAAATTAGCTTTTGTCTATCTCCAAGGAGATGTTTGTTAACTCCTGAAGCGTTCTAACCATAAATCCACACTTGAAAGGTAGGTGACACATAGAAGGTGCCACACTCTGGATGACATTTCTGCAAGAGCTTCAAAAATTGCTCTTTGAACCTGCACACAGTGAGATTCTTAAGGGATAGTGTAAGCCCTTTTCAATGGGGAAATGACTGATGTGCAATCTGGGGAGCCTGGCAGCCTTGGGAGAGACTCCTAGATTTATATTTCTGTCCTGCATTTCTTCACTTAAGAGGATTCTCTTGCCTAATGCAATTAGAAACTCAGCTGATCTTCGGTCAGAACGCTCTCTCATTTTGTCTGGAAAATAGCCTTTCAGGCAAAGTGTTTGTTGGAGTTCCTTGATGAGCAGAGAGCTAGAATTTCACTCAGCTTGCAGAGCAAGATGCATGAGTGAGTGTTTGAGGGTTAATTTGTAATAGGTATTTGCAAACATGTCTTGGTCTGAGATTCATCTCCATGAGAGGTGATGGGAAGACTGATGGCTCAGTGACCATACATCCTGATTTGTCCAGGAAAGTCCCGGTTTTACTGTCCAGACTCGATTATTAATAACACCACTTTTAAAGTGTCTGAGTTTGAATGATAAATTATGTGGTTATGTTTTTTATGGCAGTTTTGAAATTTGTTCACAAATCGTTTACTATTCCTCTGTTCAGGAAAAACCTAGTGTCCAGCCCCTTGCCTGTGGCCTGGATCAGTGACTGGCTTCTAAAGAGCAGAGTAAGGTGGGAGCGATGGTGTGCGGCCTTGGGGTAGGTCATTAAACTAAGGCACTCGCACTCTCGTGGATCAGTCATTCTAGGGGAGGCTAGATGCCACCTTGGGAACATGTGTGAACATTCCGGGGTTCCGGTAAAGCGGCTTGCCTAAATTCCCACTGCCAGGGGGTGGTGGGGCGAGCTCCCAACCTGAGTCTGTCTGACACCAAACCCACACTCTCAAAAGAAGAAACATGCACTCTACTGCCTGGAAGAAAAGAGTCCAGAAAATGACGTAACAAATTTTGACAAAAGGCCATCAGCAATTGCAGAAAGACGCTGTCTGAAAGAGGTAGCAAACCTAAGGTTTTATATGCTGTTTTTAAGCCATATTTTTTTTTTCAGAATGTATCATACATTCACATCATTCAAAAGGCACGAACTATATTTCGGTGCACCGTCTCTCACCTCTGCTCCCAGCCACCTAGTGCTCCTTCCTGAAGACAATCAATGTTACCAGTTTCTCATACATCTTTCCAGAAATGTTCTTGCCCGTACAACATACGCTCTCACCAAACCTTTCTTCACACAAATAATACAGTGGAATAGACACTGTTTGGCTAAAAATACCAATTTTTTTTTAATCTAACATTGAATGGTGAATGTCTTTATGTATCAGCATATAAAAAAGTATTATTTTTATAGTCGTATTATGTTCCAGGAAATTGTGTGACATAATTTATGGAATGACTTCCCTTACAATATTATTTTCAATTCTTATTTTTTTTAAAAAAGTGCTGTGGTGAATAATCCTGTTCACACATCATTTCTGGATGCAGGGTGTTAGACCTGAGGTCACCCACTGCCCCGACGTGCCAAGGGGCCAGCCAGAGGACACAGTGGACTAAACTGGCTCACAGTCAAAACTCGGACCCTGAAATGATTGGCTTCCTTTCCCATTATTCTGGGAGTGGGATGAGGGCAAAAGAGCAGATTTTTAAAAATTCTCTTAAATAAATCGGTAGGTATTTATTTTCTAATCCATTTTATCAGAGAATAGCTGATGAAATTATTTAAGCTTGGCAGGCATTCAACATATGCTCATGCGTCTGTGCACCAAGGAAACAGTGGATGCTTTTTCATATCAATACCTTCAAGTCTTTTCCACAAACTTCCACCTTCCTCTGCACTCCCTTTCTACTGCTCCCTGCCTCTTCCTCCTTTAGATGTCCAACTGTCCTGGCCTGAAAGGTGTGTTTTGTCCTTGCTTCCTCCTCCTGTCTTACCCCTGGGTCAAGGCACAGGGGTCAGAAGAGCTGGCAGTGAGCTCATGTGCTCATTCTTGGCTGCCAAGACAGTGAGTCAGCGAGGATGGGAGGCTCCTTCTTAGTAGAAGAGGCTGTGCCCACACCAGCCGCTGGAGGGGGGCAGTCCCTCCTCCCATTCATTCCTCCCAACTCAAGTAGCTTTTCATGGGCCCGAGGTCCCCGCGTGCTGGACTGCCGGCATTCCCAGGCAAGTTCTGTGAACACCAGCCTCCCAGTGTGTCCTACCTCTCTTTGCAGCTGGTTGCTTTCTCATGCCTACCCTATACAAAAAAGGGTATGCATGGGAGTCAGGACATGCTACCCCAAAATATGGCACCTTGGCATACTGAGTCTTTTTTTTTTTAAGTTGGAGGAATTTGAGAAAATAGCAGAAGCAGGAAGTCACTCTGACCTTCCCACCCTCTTCTCCCCCCGCAGAGAAGTGCCCTCCCTGTCCCTGGAGGAAAGGAGCACCCTCATCTCCCAAAGCCAAGTGAAATCAAGGAGAATCCTAACACACAGGCCTTGCTTAGCTTCCCCCAGGTCACTGTGCTTACCTCACACTCCTTAACCCGTTGTATTTCTCCATGGCTGCCCACTTGTCACCAAACCCAGAACAAAAATACTCAGGTTTGTTTCTTGGGGTCCTCATTTCCTCATGAAGGCTTCAATGCTACATCCAGTTTATACTAAATAAATTTATATGTTCATAATCTGTTTTTGTTAGTTTGATTTTCAGACTGAGCCAGGGATCCTGAGAGGGACCAGGAAAACTTTTTCCTCCCCCATGTATCAAGGGGCAGTTCCTTCCAGTGGAAGGTAGACCACGCCACATACCCCGCAGAGGCCCTGCCCACGACTCCCCTCTGTGGGGTGACTGGAGAGCAGATGCCTCCTGCCCTCTCTCCCCTTAGTGACCCAGCCCAGTAATCTTCCTTTCTCCCAGTAAAGCCTTTCCCTGGACCCATGCTGTGTGCTGCTGTGGCATTTGTCCTGAACCCTGATGTGATATAAATGGTGACCACAAAGAGACCTATCTTGTTTGCCAGGTGACCACTCAGTCCCCAGATCCTCCCGGTCCTATACTGGCTAGTTTACTGAATGAAACAGGCTTGATAGGTGCAAGCAGGGTGCAATGGTCTTCCTTTTCCTCCTCAGACCTGCCCCTGGACCCATTCCAGGCCAGCTCTGGAAGACATCTTGGGCAAGTCTGTCACCTTTCGGGTCACTGTCACATAATAAAAAGTCCATTCCAGTTGACCCAGCTGTGGAGTTGGAGCTGGGGACAAAGGACATCGCTGTTACCTGAGTCACAGCCACCACCTCCACCAATCTCGTACCAGCCCACTCTACCTCTCCCTGTGGTGGGAAAAGACTTCCAAACAGCTTCATACCTTCCACAAAGAGTAGAAGGTGACGGGCTGACCCAAGAACAGCATTCTACTAAAATCCCAGGGATCATAGAAAGATACAAGGGTGAGAAGCAACTCCCTGTACTGGGGAAAACTAAGCTCCTTGGACCAGATCATGTCCACAGGAGTAATTAATCAGAATAATTCGAAAGACATACAGCTGAATGCTAATCAAGCCTTCTTCCTGTTGGTGAAGAGACAGACACTGAATGGTGAGCGTTTCCATGGTGATTTCTGGTGTAGAAAAGTGAGAATGATGAAGATGGATTCCTGCACATGGGATATGCCTCTCAGGAGACTTTCAGAATGAAAATGCCCGCATAAGATTCACAAAGTCCATCTCATCTAGAATGTTTTAAACCCTTACCAAGGACAACAGGAGTGTTACCGTGACTGATCAATTCACCCAATCAAAGCCATAGTGTTCCAGCAGAAAAGCTGAGCTTCAAATGAGCACATTTGGTTTTTGGAAAAATTGCATTATTTAACCTAGGCTCTCGTTTTCAAATGTTAGAAGTTTAAAAATAAAATACTTTGTGTCTTAAGTTGCTAATAACACAGACCTTGGAGTTACTCAAATGTTTTTTCCACCCAATAGGAACTTGCAATTCAAGCAGAAACTTAAGGCACCCAAAGAGACATTGTCTTTGGGATCAAGAACCTGCTGGCTTTTTGTAGAAGGGTTTCTGTTCAACTGGAGAAATCCTCATGAGAGGATCTTTAAGCATAAGTTACCAGGCATAACCCTCCAGAACTCATTTGCCATAATAGTTGGCACAAAGCAAGATATATATAGGAATGTGTTTTTGTTAAAAATCCTGACCCTGGCTGTTCAAGGTTCCTGATTCCTTATAACAAGTATGAGGAGGGACCCCAAAAAACTCTGGAATTATCTTCTGGAGGGCAGGTCCCTTGTAGTACAGGCTTCCCCTGCTAGGTAAGTGTTCTAGGAGCCCACCCATCTGTATCAGTGTTCCAGCTGTTTTTGTTGTGAAAGACTGTGTTCAGCTTCAGTGAATTTTTTTGAAGGTTCAACACATTTGCCCATTTCATGATGGTGATTTATGAGCACACCTACCCACACCATGCTGAGTGTTCAGCAGTTTTTGACCAAAAATGGCATGACCCCAAAAATGGCCCCACCCTCCCCCCTATTCACCCAATCTCACTCTGAGCAACTGTTTTTTATGTTTGTTTGTTTCCTCAGTGATAAAAGTCCTCAAAGGGACTTTTGACGACGTGGAAGAAGTGAAACCAGAAAGCAGCAGAAGCACTAAAAGGCACCAAAATCGATGAGTTCACAAACTGTTTTGAGCAGTGGAAGAAACGTCTCCATGGGTGTATTGCATCAAATGGAGAGTACTTTGAAGGTGACTGAAGTTTAACCATGTCAGAATAAACACAAATTTTTTTTGTAAAGTCAGGGTTTTGGGTCCCACTTGTATAGCAAAAGTTAACTTTCTTAGCAGTGTTAGCAAGTGCTTACTTGGTTTGCTCTCTGATGATTAGACACACACATACGCAAAAGCGCAGCTTAACAGGAAACAGTAAAAAATATGTAATTTGGAGCTAGTTTCTAAAAAGTACGCAGAGGAAAAAGGAGTAGGGTCTTTTCTGATTCTGGGTTCTCTGAGAATTCAGACTACTGCTTGGTTTCCTAGGTAAACAAGCAGTTGCATCCGTTTCATTAGTGGTAGAAACCGTACCTTACAAAAACTAAAAGCATCACAATTCAGATACATTCCCTCCTACCTTCTGGTTTAAAGCTATATACGATTCTTGTTATACTTTAAGTGAATGACTGAAATATGTTATTAAGTTTTTCTCACATTTGTAAGGGTACTTCAGTGATCAGTATCGATGAAACGACCATTGAAATCCCCCCATTCTAATGACATGTCCGTTGTGTGGGAAATGTAGCAAGGGAGACAGAGGCTCCTTAGGAATATTAATGTCAAGAGTTAAATGTCTTTAAGGTTCAGCGGAAGATAAATGATTTGATGCCTCCTGCTACTGGGTGGGCTTTGCTCTCAACTATTTCCACGAGAGTCTCAGAAAATTCACAGTAACATGGCGTGAGACTGTCCATGTAGCAGGTGAAAACACATCCTTGTGTGTGCGGGTGTGTGTAGAATACCTGAATCTGTTAGTGAAAGTTATTTACTGGGGTGGAGGGGAAAAGGCAATCTCCCTGTGTATGGGCACGCGACTGATCCTAAAGGGTTCCCGACTTCCTGTCTCATTCTTTTCCTACGTCATGCCTCTGTCCACATGACTAATGTCTACATGTGTGTTTTTACATTACATACAATCCCAATCAGCCTGTCTTATTTAGACTGTGTATACCATTATATCTGACATTCTTATTACTACGGTGTGATCAGTAAGATTCCTATCAGAAATTCTGTTTTAAAAAAATACCACACCAGGGAGGGTGACTTATATTCTACATAAGTTCGTAGTCACCTTAATTATAGAATCTTTAAAACAAGTACATTTTTAATGAACTAAGGTGAATAAAGGCACAGCTAAAAACTTGTCCAAAAAAGAAATACAAAGTCCAGTCCAGGGTAACAGTAAAACTCAAAAGTTCTTTCTAATTTAAAACTTCCCCTTTCCTGGGTCAAGCCTGCTTCATGCTGAGAAATGCACCGCCGGGAGGATAATTGGCTTTATTTCATTAGTGTTTGCTGTATCTCCTTCCCACCATTCGGATACTGTTTTGGGCCCATCCATGGATAGAGAACCAGGAAATCTGCCACTAGAGAGAAGGCACAGAATATTTAACTTAAAGGTTACAGCTCTAACCATTATCAGTGCCCCTGGGGCTTGGTGGAAACCATAACCAGTTTGCACGCCTGCAGGTTCTCTGGAGATCCCATGTCACTGACAAGTCTTGCCTAAAAAGTTTTGGAGGCAAGTGATATCTTTTTCAGGTGTCTGCTTCTGAATTTCCACATACCTCCAGGTTCCCAAATAAGGCTCATTCATTACTTAGAATTACTTCCCAGCCCCCAGACTCCCACTAGGTTGTCTGTTTGGATGGGGGTTCCCCTCAGAATGACCCAATCCAGCTGCTTCTCTGTGGTCCCCAGTGCAGAGTCATTCCTGCCCTTCCAAACTGAAAGCACAGGCCGTTCCTAGGCAACCATCTCTTCTTCTGCTGCCGCTGCTGCCAGGCAGGGCCAGCTCCCAGCACAGCCTCCTGACTTCAGCTTCCCAGGCAGGAGGCAGACGACAGTGACAATGATTCTCAAATATCAAGACAACAAGTTCAAATCTCCAAGTGATTTTTTTTTCTAAGCTCCTCTCATTAGCTTAAAGTAAGTAGGTAACACTCATTTTGAGGAACACACCGATTCCTCTCTCCAAAAAAAATCCTCACAGGAAGCTCTTCGACCTCCCAGTGATTCTCACCTTCTCTTTCATGATCTGCAGGTGAGTGATCGGCATGTGCTGGCAAAACCATCTCACATCCCCTTCACATGCCCTGTGTAGGCAACCCACTGCTTTGCTTTGGGAACGAGGGAGTACTTGGCACTTGTTTGTCCTCAAAACGCTGGGCCTCTGCTGAAGTTTCAAGACACTTTGTTGCACTTGATGTTCTCAGTTTTTAGATGCTATCTTTTTTTAGTATGTTTATTGATTATGTTATTACAGTTGTCTCAATTTTTCCCCCTTTGCCCCCTTCTGCCTGGTACCCCCCTTTCCTCCAGCAAACCCCCCCTCCTTAGTTCATGTCCATGGGTTATGCATGTAAGTTCTTTGGCTTCTCCATTTCCTATACTATTCTTAACCTCCACCTTTCTATTTTGTACCTACCAATTATGCTTCTTAATCCCTGCACCTTTTCCTCCATTTTCCCCCTTCCCCTCACAGCTGATTATCTTCCAAATGATCTCCATATATATGATTCTGTCCTGTTCTAGTTGTTCGCTTATTTTGTTTTTGTTTTTTAGATTCAGTTGTTGAAAGTTATGAGTTTGCTATCACTTTATGTTCATAGTTTTGATCTTCTTTTTCTTAAATAAGTCCCTTTAACATTTCATGTAATAATAGCTTGGTGATGATGAACTCCTTTAGCTTTACCTTGTCTGGGAAGCACTTTATCTGCCCTTCCATTCTAAAGAGAGCTTGGTTGGATAGAGTAATCTCTTTTTTTAAGATTTTTATTTACTTATTTTTAGAGAGAGTGGAAAAGAAGGAGAAAGAGAGGGAGAGAAACATCAATGTGCAGTTGCCTCTCATGCACCCCCCACCAGGAACCTTGCCTGCAACCCAGACATGTGCCCTGATTGGGCACTAAACCTGTGATCCTTTGGTTCTAAGGCTGGCACTCAATCCACTGAGCCACACCAGCCTGGGCTGGATAGAGTAATCTTGATTGTAGATCCTTGCTTTTCATCACTTCGAATACTTCTTGCCAGTCCCTTCTTGCCTGCAAATTTTCTTCTGAGAAATCAGCTGATAGTCTTATGGGAAGTCCTTTGGGCTTTTCTCTTGCTGCTTTTAAGATTCTCTCTTTATCTTTAACCTTTGGCATTTTAATTATGATGTATTTTGGTGTGGTCCTCTTTGGGTCCAACTTGCTTGGTCTCTCTGTGCTTCCTGGACTTGTATATCTATTTCCTTCTTCAAATTAGGGAAATTCTCTTTCATTCGTTTTTTTTAAATAAGTTTTCAATTTCTTTCTCTTCCTCTTCTCTTTCTGATACCCCTATGATTTGGATGTTGGAATGTTTGAAGTTTTCCTAGAGGTTCCTAAGCCTTTCCTCATTTTTTTGAATTCTTGTTTCTTATTTCTGTTCTGGTCGAATGTTTATTTCTTCCTTTTGTTGCAAATCATTAATTTGAATCCAGTTTCTTTCCCTTCACTGTTGGTTCCCTGTATATTTTTCTTTATTTTACTTAGTGTATCCTTCATTTCTTCCCTTATGTTGTTGCTGTATTCAATGAGATCTTTGAGCATCCTGATCATCAGTGTTTTAAACTCTGTATCTGATAGGTTGTCTATCTCCATTTCATTTAGTTCTTTTTTTTTGGTGGGGGGGGGTTGTTCTGTTCTTTGGCCATATTTCTTTGCCTCCCTGGGTTTGTTTCTGTGTATTAGGTAGAGCTGCTTTTACTCCCTGTCTTAGCAGTGTGGCCTATGTAGAAAAGGCACCTGTAAATTGTGTGGAGTGGAGCCAAAGGTAATTGCCAGGGTGGGGTAATCCGCTTCACCACATTGTGGCTCTGTGTGCGGCAGGTGGTCAGAGTGGGGTCAGTGCCTCTGCCTGGCTTCTGGAGGTCTGCCTGGCACTTGCCCTGCTTCCATTCATCTCATCCACCTCCCGTACGTGATTGAGACCCCTTCAGCTGCTGCCATGGGGGTTGTATATGTTCTAAGTCCATGCAGACCCTTTAAGCAATGAAAATCTGGCAGTTTCTTCTGCTGCCCAAAACCCCACTAGTTTTTGTAGCCAGAGGTAAATGGGGGAATGTGGGGCAGTCCATTCCACCACCACCACCACCTCTCCCTACCACACTGCCTCTCTGCCCCCATCTCCTCATTTCTGCCCCTCCTACCTGTGTGGATGAATGTGGCTTCTTTAAATCCTTGGTTGTTGGATTTCTATACATCTTGATATTCTGATGGTTCTGGTTGTTGTTTTTGAGATCTGGTTGTAATTCTTTCTGTGGTTGCACGAGGTGAAGCATGTCAACCTACACTTCCATCTTGACCAGAAGTGTAGGTGCTACCTTTTATAACACTATCTACGCAGTAGAAGTTTGTAAGTGACAGGGAGAGAGAAGCAGCATTGTGCTCTGTGTGTAACAGTCAAGGAGGTGATGCCCCACCACTTCAGGATAGCAGGGTCTAGGAGGGAAGAGTCTGCTCTTAGAGACAGGAAATACAGATTTCTTAGATCTCTCTGTCTCTCTCCATTCTCACTGCCCTGACATTGCTGTAGACCTTACTGTCTCTTGATCGTGTAGGGGATAGTAATCTGAGTGACTGGGTATTTATTCCTTTCTCTGCTCTCACCAAATTATTTCTACTGTGTCACTGTATTTGTTTCCTAGGACTGCTATAACAAATTACCACAACTCGGTGGCTTACAACAACAGAACTTCACTATCTCACAGTTCTAGAGGCCAGAGGTCCAAAATCATGCAGGATTGGTTCCTTCTGGAACCTCCAGGGAAGAGATCATCCCATGCCTCTGTCATCTGATGGCTCTTGCGTTCTCTGGCATTCCTTGGCACATAGACTTCTGGCTCTGTCTTCATATGGCCTTCTCTTCTGTGTGCCTCTGTGCCTCAAATCATCTTTCTTTTATAAGAGCACCTTATGTGTACACTGCCAGTTATCAACTTTGAGCCCATTCTAAACCCAAAACAATCTCATGTCGAGATCCTTAGTTACATCTGCAAAGACCCTATTTCCAAACAAAGCCACATTCATAGGTACTGGAGGTTGGGAATTGGACATATCTTTTGGGAGTGTACCATTCAGTCACTGCCAACTTCTCTCACACAGCCCCCTTCTCTTCCACTCAGTACTCACCCTCTGATGTGCAAACAGAGGGATGAGAATACTTCTTAAAGACTCAGATACATGTGATAGACTATTTGTTTCCTGCATAGACTAAGTAAATTGGATTGGGGACTGGAGAGTGTGAGTGGAGAGACCTCAAGCCTGGAGGAAGGGAGCTATGCAGAGACAGACATGGGGAGAGCCGACAGCCACCAGCAGGCGGGTCTCACCCAGTAAGCAGCCTACGTGGGTTAATACTCATCCATTCCCAGTAACCCTGCCCAGCACATACCACTCTCCACACACGTCACATACCATACGCACACCCAACATACACCAAACACACATATCATATACCACACAGTATACCACAAAATATATCCCACACTGTACCACACCACACACCTCACATACCACACACCACACCGCATACCACACATACCCCCATACACATACCACGTATACACATTATATACTACAACCACACTACACATACATCACATACCACATACCCCACATGCTCACACACACACACCACATACTATACAGACCACACATATTATATACCACATACTTCCCTACATATGTCACACAAACACACACTTACCCCACATGCTGACACATAGACCAAATAAACTCTTGTATGGTGACCCAGGATTGGAGATGGGGCTCAGGGACACATACGGTGTGATGGTGACATGAAGAGAGAGCTTGGCCTTTTCGGCCAAGGTGAGACACACGCCCTGTGTGCCTTGATAACTGCCACCTGGAGGATCACATTGTCCTGCAGTGATCCTCCTAAAAATCACATCTGACTTTGATGTCGCTCTGGTTTAAACCCTTCAGTGGCTTCCTAGAAGCTTCAGAATGGAAGCCTCCCAAGTTCTAACCACACAGACTACTTGCAGTTCCCTAAATAGACTCATTTGCCACCACTCCCCTGCACAGCTGCTCCCTCAGCCTGGGGCTTGCTTTCTTTTCT
Organism: Tonatia bakeri; assembly: GCA_004024845.1. NCBI lineage: Eukaryota > Metazoa > Chordata > Mammalia > Chiroptera > Phyllostomidae > Tonatia > Tonatia bakeri. The sequence goes on along the minus strand of PVIA01002865.1, from coordinate 126,044 downwards.
CTATCTCTCACCTTTCTCAAGCTCATAGCTCCACCTCTTGAGCAGCCCTGCCCTGCAGGTGCAAAGAGAGGTGGACAAAATGGGAGAGCAGCAGCCCGTGCCCAGACTGAACATGGGCCTGAGTTTGGCCCAACATTTCGGTGTCGTGATGTGTTCACTGCCAGACCAGCTCACACTCGTTCCGGGAAGCCCGCCCCACACCCCAGGCTGGTACTGCGGCTACCACGTGCACACACAGTGCATGGTTTCCTGGGCACACTGCCTCAGCCCTCATCACGCTGTTCTGAAATTAGGTGGTGGCTCCCTGAGGGCAGTGACCTGGACGTGTTTGTCATTGTGTTCACAGTACCTAGGAACTGTTTCTTAGGCTGGATGCCTGGAAAGGGAGAGATGACCTTACAACAGCTCGCTCATTTTCAGCCAGTTAGCAGTGGTGCTCACATCTCCTGCGGGGACAGTACTGAGGGGAACTAGAGATGAACCCTATGCCTTCAGTTCTCTGGACTCCGAGGGGAGAGAGGGAGTCAGCATATCGGCCTTCCATGACCTTGATTCAGGCCAGGACGCCATTGTCTAAACACAACTCTGGGCGATTGCTTCCTTTAAGATAAATATAATGCTTTTTTCTTTTCCCATTCTAGAAATACTAATAGTTTATCGTGGAAAATTAGGAGAACGAAAAGAAGTCAGAAAGATGATTCATATCCCCATCACTGTTTAACATTTTTGGTGTATTTATTTATATCCAGCATTGGGAGCGGTAATCCTGTTTTTGCTTGCTTAGGTTTGCTCCTATAAGGAGAATTGTAAAACAGGGATGATACTATATTTGTATTTTGCATCTGACTTTTTTGATGTAATAATTAACATAAACATTCTTCTATGTCATTACAAACTCTTGGTAAACATTTTGAATCTTAATGCTGCACTACTTTCTTTTTTGTTTTTTTCCACTTCCTAGTTCTTTCTAAAGGAAAAAGGCTGATGAAAATAAAAATTTCAGAGTGAAATTGACCTTCTGGTATTTCCTGGTCAGCCAGAAATTCAAGTACTGGAAATCCCCCTAATCTCTCTGATTCTCTCTTTCCTCATTTGTGAAACTTATTTTTTAATGTGTTTCTGAGGATTAAATGAGATAATCTACAGTAAATTCCTACACATTCCAACAGATGGTTGGCACTCAGATTGAATACATTTCCTCCCCTTCTCCATAACCTCTGCATTTAAGCGGACAGCCCGGTCCATCCCAGGAGAGCCATGGGTCAGTAAAGGAACAAGGGTCCTCCTCTGCCCACGTCCTCTCAGAGCTCCATGGCTTAGTGGAGCGACAGAACCAGAAACCACTTCTCTGTTTTCCAAACTGGATTTCTCCTCTTACCTGATACTGAAATTTAAAATAAAATGAACCTATCAATCATTCACACATTCACAGTTGAGAGCTTTATAAAGGCAGTTCTTAACAAGTATCTATTGTATTATCCCTGGAACAACAAAGTATTATATGCTTACGTAACTTTTTAGTGGAGGCGGTAGAAAGCAGGGGATGAGTGAAGTAGAATGTAATATAACACCAGACTAAACCCTTCTCCTCTCCCTTTCCTTCCCCTCCCCTGCTCTCCTCTGCGCTTCTCCCTCTTCCTTTCAGAGGCTCAGATATTTGGATTTCTACCACTGTTAGGAAATTATGGAGTGTCTGTCCTGTGTCCACTAGGGGAAAGACTTGCTCAGGGGAATACATATTGACTGAGTCCTTCTGGCTTATTCCAGGCCCTGTGCCAACTTCCCTTTTAATGTTGGTGAGGCTGGTACAGAAGGTAAACAGCAATCAGCATACCCCAGGCTATCTGCATACCCACCCAGGAACTGGCCTGGCATCCGGAATCCGGGAGAGAAATAGAAGGGCAGCTTTCTATTGTGCCATTCTTGTACCTTCTGGATCACCTTAGAAGACAAGTGACGTGTTCCTGGTGGCCTGTGGCTAACCATCCCTCTGGCAGACAGGGCCTCTGGGCTCCCCAAGCACCAGAAGGCACCAGCTGGAGAAGGCTGTGCTGGTGGGCTAGAGTCACTGCCTCTCTCAGAGCCTCTGTTCTCTCACCTCTAAAAGAACTCTCCTTGGACTTTTTTTCTCTTAGCACAAGTAGTTTCAAGCAACAAATTGGTAGTGTAGTTATCTTAAAAGCATGTGGTTAATGTATAGCTAGGGCGGACTGGAAGTGCAAGTGGAGGGTGTGCAGGGCCGCCTCAGAGCCCATCCCATCTCCCGGAGTTCCCCTGCCCTCTGTGTGCCCCTCTGTGTGCGCTCCTCCCGAGCTCCCCTGGCCTCCACCCTGTGCTTGACCAGCTCCAAAGTACTCCTGCTTACACATAGCTTTCGGCAGCCAAGGCCCTAATTCAAGCTCATGGTCTCGTTTTACTTTGAATTTCACTACCAATTGGCTACTTCTGTGTGTCTCTTAGTCCATAGTTCTAAGATAAAAACTTTAATTGACCCAGTGTTTGGGGGTTGAGCTGTGTGCACCAAAAGGATATATTCAAGTCTTAATTCCCAGTACCTGTGGATGGGCCCTTATTTGTAAATAGGATCTTTGTGGATGTAATCAAGTTAAGATGAGGGCATACTGTATTAGACAGTGCCTAAATCCAATACGACCGGTGTCCTTAAAAAAAGAGGTCAAATTTGGACACAGAAAAAAAAATGCCCAGGGAGAAAGCCATGTGACAACAGAGGCAGAGCTGGGGTGTTGCATCTAGAAGCCAAAGAGAGAGAAGGATTATTGGCAACCACCAGACGCTGCAAAGGAAGGAAACTTCTGTAGAGCCCTCAGAGCTTGATTTCAGTCCTCTGGCCTCAGAACTGTGCAGAATAAATTTCTGTTTTTTCAAGTCACTCAGTTTGTGTTAATTTGCTACGAGAGCCCTTGAAAACTGATACACCCAGCCTATCATTTGGGGCCAGGCCAGCCTTGGAATGAGGCTACTTCAGGTGGGACATTCACTCTTTGCCCACTCAGCTGTGGCCAAGGGACTAGAGCAATGTTATCTAATTGTGGCCACTTAGGAAGCAAGGCTATAGGCAGAGCAATTTCCTGTAGAAGGAGGCATGAATATGGATGGGAATTTGCTGGCGTGACTTCTCCATTACCAACTAGGTGGCTTTTAAATTAATTTTCCTTTCCAAAGATACACACTGCCTGGGACTACATGCCATCTCTGGCTGGATCCTAGTCCAAGGACTATTTTGGTCATTTGCCAAAGCAATATTTTTAGTATAAATTACTTGCCCATCAGCAATCCCCAAGGGACAGTTCCTTCAAACAAAAGGTGTGTTGGTTCCTGCCCAGACTGTCCTTTGTTCACAGGGAGCCCTGTGGCAATGCCACCCACACTGGCCGGCACTGAGGCAGAACGCATGTTTACGTCCAGAGGAGATTACCATCTTAAGAAGAACTAATGATCTTACCCAGAAAATTGAACACAGCCACAGTCACATCAAGTGCAACAGAGAGAGAAAAAGAAGCAATGTCTATGGCCTAAGGTGGCGAAAGCTTGATGGACCGAGGTGACGGGAATGAGAAGGAAAGCAGGTCAGAATCAAGACCGTGAATGATGAGCATGTGCAGGACTGTCTTTCCTGAGCAAACAGGGCGCCTCTGGGGCAAATGCGGTGTGTTTAACACTGAGCAGGCAGCCTAGGACTCTCCAGTCCTAAAACATGCTTGTTTGTGGGAAATTTACTTTGGCTGAATGAACAAACCACTTTGATACATTCAAATTCTCTGTTTATGATGGTAGTTCTGAGTATTTGTTCAAAAAACAGATTCTTAATTTAGGAACAAAATCAGGGAATGTAAGTTACTGACAGGGAAGGCTGGGGTTTAGCTTTGCCACTTACCTAGATATAATCTGCTTTCTTGTGTATTTTAAATAACTCGTTTTCATGACTGTACACATTAGACCTATTCACTGGAGAGATTTAGGATAGAAACTTGTTTTGCAAAATGTGTAGGGTCTGATGCCAGTAGTGGCTTTGAAATGGTCCTTCGAATCAGATCTCTGCTTGTGATCTGTCCTGTTAATGTGTTTCTTTCTTTCCTCCCCAAAACTCCAGCTTTGCTCTAACCTTAGCCCTGCCACCCCTCCAGGGAAGCACTATGTTTACTTAACCTGCTTCCTCTATAAAGACAACTCTTTGTAAAAATCTGTCAACTTATAGGAATATCTTACATTCCTGTGCTGACACCCTTATGGAAAACCTTCAGAAAGAACCCCGTATGCAGTTGGAGACCCCCTGACCCCCACTGACAGCAATCTTCCTCTTCTCTAGGAAGTCCTGCATCAGCTGATTAATGTCTATGGTTCTTCTTCAAGGTACACACCTCTTAGAGATAATTACACTTCTGCAAAAGACAGGAGATGTCATGTCTGCAAATTTCCTATCAAAAGTCCCTCTTTGTTCACAAATAGTCCTTGCTTCTTTTTCATGTTTTCATTTAAAAAAAAGGGGAAAGGGGGATAAAACTGTCTATATAACACCTTGTGTGATGTGAGAGACGTGTATTTTCTTGGCCCTGAGAAAGGTAATAAGGAAGGTCCCAGCATTTTCACTCCACCCTTTTCCTCCCATGCAAACAGTCTCTTAGCTACACCCACAGAGGCACGGCTATGGTCAAAGGACGTGGCACTTGGAGTTTTGAAAATTCATTGCTGATCCTCGGCCCTCAGCGCCATGTGGGAGCCCCCATGTGAGCTCCTGCCTGTCTGTGTTCTAACTGTATAACTCTTCACCCAGTCTATAGCACCGGGGACGGGGAAGGTGGTGGCAGGTGTTCTTTTCCTGTGTGCCTTCCACCACTGCACCAGGGTAGCCACCTATACCCTCCACAGGCTCAGCACCCTCTGTCAGTCAGCTCTAGCAGTGGTGGCAGCTGTTTCCTCCGATGGCCTTTGAGACCATTGCCCCACTATACAGAGGGGTCTTTTTGATCGAGGTCTTGCCTTCCACTGATATGGTGACACCATGCTCTCCTGGGTGACCAGGTAAATGAAGGACATTTTTTGGATGAATGGGGCTTCTCTTATAGCTTTGCCCACAGGTCTTTCCTCTGTCCTCCTTGTTGCTGGCGATGGGTGGAAGGAAGTGATGCAGTTAGGATCAAAAGAGACCACATTCTAGAAGTGCAGTGATTACAGTCTAAAGAGTTAAAGAGAAGATGTGGTTGGAAGACATGTTGCCCTACTTTTATGCCAGAAAGCTCCAAATGATAAATTTAACACAACCAGACAATGATCATGCTTTGTTTTCATTGTCATCAACAAAACATGGTGACAATTTTGAGAAAGCCATTGGAAGACAGTGTTCACGGGTGGCATGAGGGGCGATGCCGTACCACGAGTAATTACACAACAAACATCTCTAAGTCATTAGTGTCAGGGAACAGCAAAAGCAAGAATATCTATATTGTTTCTATAGTAATAGGTTCTAAAGAGCCATAGCATTGCAGAAAACTGTCCAGGAATGGTGCACTTGACAGTAGAGAACCCAAAGAAATTGTTCCCCGATCTGAACGAGGACAGATGTTACAAGGATCTTTATGTGTGCTGATTGGATAGCAAACAAACACATCCAAACTTCTTCTCTACCATTATTCTAAATATGAGGCCTGTCCAAAAGATATCCAGCCATGTACTATAAAAAATAGAGACGTTGATTGAAGAAGAAACAAGGTACAAAGAAACATTGTACACAGGACAATGATACCTTGGTCCCCTTCAAAGTAGGCACCTTGGGACTTCACACAGTTCTCCCAATCACCATCAGCGGCCCCATCGTATTTTCCTGAATCTCATCAATAGTATGAAATCTCTTTCCTTTCTAACCTCTTCCCTACTTGGGAAAAGCTGGAAGTCGCAGGGCACCAAAGTTGGGCTGTAAGGAGAATGAATCACCTGGGTGATGTGATGTTTCGCCAAAAAGCTCTGCAGGAGAGGTTATGCATAAACAGGAGCATTGTTGTGACGAATCTACCAAGCACCAGTTGTCCATAGCTGTGGCCTTCTAATTACCTGAATATTTTCTGTGGAGGAATGTTCAAGCTTAACGCAAAATTCGATGCAGATTCACTTGCTCAGTCATTTTGAAAGTGACAGCCACACAGTGCACATGCTCACTCAACGGTGTCTACCGCCCCCACTGACTAGTACCGTGAAGTCATCATTGTTCACGCATGTGCACTCCAGTCCACTCTCCTTGGCTGCCAAGTTACACCAAGGTTGTACGAACCATTCTCATTATACTAACACTGGTTGGACTTTTTCCAGAGAGACCTCATATTCATTGATAGATTACTCACATGGTCCATGAATTTTGTAATACATTTTAAAGCAGTTTGTTTATAGAGACAAGGACCTTGTGGAAGATATTTGCCCAGGGTCTCACACACCCTATCTTTACCCTATCTCCACTCTTATTCTTGGGCGAAAGGGGTGAAACATCTGCTTTGTAAGAATAATTCTTTGGTCTACAACCTGGATCTCATATTACCCCTTCAGTCATTCTTCGTCCTTTTTCTAATGTTCAGTCTCTCCTTCTTCATTGTTCCCTTCCCTCTACTGATTGCACAGTCAAGTTCTCCTTTTTTCTTAGCGTAGTCCTCTCTTTGCCCTTTCTTTCCCAGCGACTCGCCTTACCGGTGCACTTTCTTTTCATCATTACACTTTTTGAAAGGATAGTTTACAACCTCTTCACCCACTTGCATTAATTTCTAACAATCTAGTCTCTACTCCTGTTATTTCCCCCCTTCTTCTCTTCCCTCTTTAGGCTATGTCATGAATTTTTTTAAATGTATTCATAAGTAAGTCAGCATTGACCCCTCTTATGAACTTGAGATATGCATTGCCACCTGCCTACTTGTTACCTCTTCCCTGAAGTCCTCGTGGTCATTCAGGGCGGACACATTTAAAGCCAAGCCTATGGTTACGCCCCTTACCTTACTACTTCCCTTTTCCACGCTTATCAAAAATGCTCCTACCAACTGTCCTATTTTGATGATGGTTCTGGATATTTTTTCCTCTTCCCCATTCCTGAGTTTCCAAATCCTCCCTCTCTGAAAGTGTGCTCATGTGTCAGTGCTCATTGCCTTTGCAGTTGCTTTTTAGCCAGTGTTTTCACTTCTGGTCTCTTTTCTCCTTTTGCTCTTCACCAACATAACTGGTTAATAATATTGACCATATATGTAAACATTTCTCAATGATTTCCAGGGATTATTTTGAGGATGTAAACTCAGTTAAAAAAATGGAATTTCTGGAATCTAAAGGATGAAGATTATGTGTCTTGATATTATGGGTCCTAATAAAAGTGGCCTTACTGGATAACCTCAGGTGTGTGAACACTGGGTAAGTGTTAGCTGCACAGTTTTCTCAGTAATCGTTGTCTGCATCACCTAGGGCATCCATGCACTCAGAGTGTTAGCTGCTCCTTTCAAATAAAAGTCAATCAGATAAAGTCACATCACATGAAAGTATCCTCTTTACCCACGTTAATATTTGCATTTTTGAAAGGACACAGTAGATACCCCAGAGATATTGCTTATTCAAAGAAACAAGTGGTTAACTAATAGAATTTCAGATAGCAATGACAGGTCGATAAAGAAAAAAGTTTACTTTTGGGGTGAAACTTTTGAATTCCTTAGATCACACAAACATGATGCTATAACCTACCTATTCATAGATTAGTCCCATCCTGAACCAAAAATGACATCTAATCAGCAAGCTGAGAAGCGAGTGTAAAAGGAGCAATTAAACTCCATTACCTGTGCACTTAATCTACTCATGTCCAATTACTTTACAATTTAGTGCCTGCGCATCCAACCAAAGAGAGAGCTTCAAAGTAGATAGATTAGTAGATTAGTTCACAGACCTCAGGAGTAAAGAGTGATTATTTAAATGGTTTCCTTCTTACCATCTTGCTAGGAGCCTTATTCACACTGAGATCGACACCTACAACCACCTTGTGTGAAATTGCATGCCAGCGTGTCATACTTCCGGGGAAACGTTCCTTGATGTCACTTTGGAGGGGGGCACCGCGCAGGTTGGGGTCATTTGAAACACCGAGAACATGGCAGAAGAACAAGACTTGGTTGGATTTCTTTTTGTGAATTAATTGTAAAATTTTTATTCTCTTCATAATTTCCTTTTATCTTACCTTCCCCACCCCCATCTCTGCTCATAGCAGCTTCTGTGCTCCATCGTATCCAAGGGGACAAGTCGAAAGCAGAGGTTTGTGGGAGCTTGGAGACTTCTTGGATTTCGTCTCCTGAAGCTTTCATCCCTTGAGGAGATTAGGGCTTGACGGGGAGGGGTAAAGCAAGGACGAGGAGAGAGTCTGAGGACTGATGTCCTGCGGCTTCAGGAAAGATCTGTGGTCCCAGAGGGTCAGGGCCATAGTTTGGCTTCAGGGACGGTGGACTGGGAGGTGCTAAGGCCACAGGAACGTGTTGTAGAATGAGTCGTGGTCCTTGGGGTTTAAGCAGTAGCACCAAAAAGATTCCTGTGTCCTCAGAGTAGAATGGAAGTGAAGAGCCAGACCTGAATTTACTGCCAGGTTAGCTCCACGGGGACTCAGAATCAAATTCAAGTCATATACTTTAAAAGCAGAGATGACATTTCTCACACACTTGACTTTGTAAACTGAGGTTGACGTCAGTGCACAGCTATAATCTTACCTAATACAAACTGAAAGCTTGAGGCTTTGGGAATAGAGTGAGTTTCTCGCTAGAGAAATTTATGGTGGAGACCATCAGAAAATTTAGGCTACTGACCTGTCAACCGAAAGAGTCATTTTAAGGCTTTTCTGCCTTTGGAGCAGGTGGTAGCCCAGCTGCTCTGCCCTCCCTGCCGACCATACCTCTACCACCTGCTGCCTGCTAGTAAATGGTTAATACATTTTGTTCTTGATTTTAAGCTTTTAAGACCTGAGTTTCAAAAATAAAAATTATTTAAAACATCTTCACCATAGTGGGCAGCATTTTCCAACCTCCCATCTCACTGGAAGTTCCCTGGGAACGGGAGGAGGGTGCAGAGGTAGGGAACCTCACCAGGAGGGGCCGCTGAAGTGGACCTACTATCCCTGAAGCTGATGTGAGGATGTGGGGGGTACAAAGGGGCCAGGCCTTACGCAGACCTTCCAGAGCAATGACTCTTTAGCAGGGATGTGAAATTCATTTTCAGCAGGGCCCACGTCCGCCTGGTGGTTACCTTCAGAAGGCCAAATGTAACTTTAGGACTGGATAAATGTAACTCCTCCCTAACAGTTAAGTGGGAGCTCAGTGTTGCTGTTGGGTAGAAACAAGGTGCTGCGGGGGGAGCGGCGGGGGAGTGCAGGGGAGGCGATACATAACAAGGTGCAGGGCTGGCTTCAGCCCTCGGGCCTTGGCGTTTGCCACCTGTGCTTTAGAGGAAGCCCCCGACAGGAATCTCCTTTAAAAAATCTAATCTGTCCCCTAGAGAGCTCTGGCTCCGGCCACCTTCCTCATCTATGAAAACTAAGGTGAGTCAGTGTCAGAGAAGAGGTGACAACAACCAAGAGCAAGGGGTGGCCTCACTGTGGGCCTTCCCCCCAGTCCCCTCACCAGTCACAGAGCAGACGGCCGAGCAAGTGGTGTGAGGGCACATGACGCCCCTCGGTTCCCAGACACTCACTCAGCCTGTGCTGGAGGGGCAGGTGGTAGGTTAAATATGATATTAAAGTTTTATAAATTATAATTTTAGTCTTTTAGGAGATTGAAATTTTGTGAACAAACATGGTCAAACTACAAGAACTAGAATGACATTGTTTTAATGACAAAAATGTGGAAGGTTGAGATACTGCTAAGTTATTCTATTAACAGCTGTAAGTGGGGGAGACGGAAGGGGGTGCTGATTCAAGTACAGTTCACAGCAGATTTTGGAAAAATTAAAATTGTGTTTTGTTTATACACTAGTGACTTGTGCTTGCTCATTCAAAATAATTGTGTTTATAAGCAGTTTAATTATTGTTTTTTGTCCTTGGTTGTATTTCTATTTGGCTGTTTTCTTTATCTATTAATTGAGGGATATTTATATACTAGGGAAATTCACACTTGATCCTAGAGTGGACAAATATTTTTCTTCAGTTTGTTATTTGTGTTATACTTTTTAATGAATTTTATCTGTAATTTATTTTTGCATAATTTGTTATTTTTCTTGGTTGATACTGGGGTTTGTATCTTGCTCAGAAGAGCATGCTCACCCTAAAATAATACTAAAAAAAAAAACCATTCATGATTTCTTCTAGTACTTTCTTCTCATCTTTGTTAGTGCCCTCTTGAGAAGTACACAATAGGCTTTCAGAGAGAGCACCCTCTGTTGCTCTATCAACAAGGAACCTTTGTGACTTTTTCTTCCAGCACTTTCCACTCATGTGTAGGCATTTTTTTCATGCTCATTGTGGCCCTGTCTTGCTGTGGACCACTGCCTTGCTGGGACCGTGATGGCCAGGCTAATTGCTCCCGTTTCCCCCATGACCACCCACATACACTGATCCCCACTGACACGGTTGCCCTTCTCACAATCACCTGGTATGTCTGCTCAGGAAACAGCGTGGCCAGGAAGCCCATGGTCTCCTGACCCCTCCTGCTAGAGGGGGTGTGATGTTAGGGACCCAGGGAGTTCCCGAAATTTGAGGTCAGCAGCAGCCTGAGTTGATTAGAATAGAACCCTCGTCACATTTCTTGGGCTCATACTTGGGCTCATACATCTTCAATGCCATTTGGAAGATAAAATAAGAACTTTATGTTCCACTTTCCAGAATTTCCATCTCCTACTGGATAGGGATTATATTCTTGGAAGTCAGCAGTGGCTATTATAAAGTGGACGGAATTAGTATTAACATGAATAGGACAGGTTATGTCTTTCATCAGAGGATTCCCATTGGGCTATTGCCAACTAGATCCACCTGTCTCTTGGGATTTCTCTGTAGGCTAAAGAATAATGTTCTAAAGTCCCATATAATCATCCCTAAGAAATACTCAAAAGCCTTATTAGGACTGTGTCTCCTAAGGGGTTTGATTTTTCCCCCTCTAATTTGAATTCATTCTTTCACTCAACGTATCTTCATTTGAGTATCTATATCTTAGTCAGTTTGGGCTGCTATTACAAATTACCATAGACTGAGTAGCCTAAACAAGAAACCACAGTGCTGGAGGCTAGCAGTCTAAGACCACCAACAGGGCTGGGGCTACAATGAGAACCTGCTTCCTGGTTCTCAGCCATCTTCTTGTATCCTCACGTGGTGGACAGAGGATGAGAGAGCTCTCTGGGGTCCCTTTTATAAGGATGCTAATCCCATTCATGCGAGCTTCACCTGCATGACCTAATTACATCCCAAAGGCCCCACTTTCCGATACCATTACATCAGGCGTTAGGCCTTCACCAGATGACCCTGGCGGGTGAGGGAAACAGACATTCCATTCCTTGCAATCTACTACACAAGCAAGCACTGGGGATAGAGTAGCGTTGTACAAAACTAAATCCCTGCTTTTGTGGAGTAGACTTTGTCATGGAGAAATATATAAATCAATATATGCCATAATATTAGGTAGTAATAGGTGCTATGAAAATAAAATAAGGCAGAATAAGAGGATGAAGAATGATGAGGATCAGGCCAGCAAGGATGACCTTGCTGAAGAGACAGCGTTGGAGCAGAGACCTGACTTACCTGGGCAAATGAGCAATGTGGACGTCCAAGGGCAAAGCATTTCAAGAATAGGAAACAGCTGGTGCAAAGGCTTTGCAGCAGGAACATGCTGGGTGTGTGTGAGAAACAGCAAGGTGGCCAGTGTGGCTGGAGAAAAATGAGCGAGGGAAAGAATAGACATGTGGTAAGAGAGGATAATAAAGATGTTAAAAGCTGTTGGCTAGTTTTGAACAAAAGGCTATAACCTGATTTATATTTTAAAAGGCTTGTTCTGGCTTCATTGTGAAGAGTTGACTATAGAAAGGAAGGAATGAAAGGAAGGTGTATTACTCTGGGTTCTTCAGAGAAACAGACCCAATAGAGTTTATGTATGTATTTATTTATGAGTCGTAAGGCATTGACTCACATAGTTATGGATGCTGAGAAGTGGCAGATCTGTAGTTGGAAGCTGGAGACATTAAGTCCAAGTCCAAAGTCAGGAGACCAATGCCCCAGCTCAAAGGCAGGTCAGGAAAGAAATGCCCTCTCACTCAGCCTTTTTTGTTCTGTTCACGCCTCCATTGGATTTGGTAAGATCCACCACCTCGGGGAGGGAAATCTGTATTCATTCTACCGATTCAAACGTTACTGTTATCTGGAAACGCCCTCACAGACACACCCAGAAAATGTTTAACCAAATATCTGGGCACCCCTGTGGCTCAGCCAAGTGGACACATAAAATTAACCATCACACAAGAAGAGCAGTTAAGAGGACATGCATAGACCTGGCCAGAGCTGATCTAATAGTGGTTTGGACTAGGAACGTTGCCTGGACCTGGGGAGAGGTGATTAGACCCCAGATGCACTTTGAAGGTGCACTTTAAAGGCCTGGCATGGGGGTGAGAGGAGTCGAGGGTTCCACTGGGGATTTCAGCATGAACATGTGAATGGTGTTATTAGGGAGATGGAGGACCCTGGGGGAGAAATCAGCTTTGGGGGCTGAACACAAAATTTGACTTTGGATCTATTAGTCTTGAGAGGCATATTAAACATCTAAGTGGAGAATTCAGGCAGACAGATGAGACTAGAAGGTAGAGGACAGGGCTAGAAATAAAAATTGGGGTATCTTTAGCATAGAAAGAGTATATAATGTCAGAGGCTGCAGGACGCTTCCAGGAAGAAGAGTAGATTGCTTAGTCATCTGAGGCTGAGCCCTAGATCTCTCCAATCTTAGTCAATAGTAGAGATCAAGACCAGTGTCAGAACAGGAGACCAGGATATGATTTCCTGGAAGCCAAAGGAAAAATAGGGGCTTAACAGGAGGGAGTGAGCAAATGTTTGAAAGGCTGCCTAGAGATTAAGCAACAGGAGGCCTGAAGGTTTTCTACTGGATTTGGCTCCTTGCTCCGTGTGATGGAATAGGATGGATCCCTTGGGGCACCCTCCCCATTTAGGGAGACTGCCAGTTGCCTATCGAAGATGATTTCCTCCTTCTTACTCACAGAACCCCAATTTTATTCAAGGTGGTAATGTGTCTACCTCCTCTGAAGCTAGGAATAATCCTACAGCACAGCTCTAGACAATTAAGGACAAACAGAAGGCACGGAATGAGCATTTTTGGAAAGTCTTTAAAGCAGACTAACTCAGTAGGCTCGAGTGTCCGTTTCCCATAGTGCATCCCTTTTGTCCTGCCTGAAGCCTAGATATGATGGCTGGAAATCTGGTGGCCATCCTGACAGCAAAAGGACCATGAACATCCCATAAAGAAGGTGCATGGAAGCTGAAAGAAGCCCAGATGGCTCAAGGACAAGATGGAACCTGGATGCCAGTCTTGGACTACTTACCTTTTGACTTCCTTTTTTGTGGGGGTGGAAATTGCATCTCTAATTTGTTTAACTGTCTTGCATTTAGTTTCTGCTACTTGGCAACGGAACCTGATCCTAACTGGCATACTGGTTGGGCAGCCTTTCCCTTGGCTCTCCCTGCTGAAGCAGCCCGTCCCTGCCACACAGCGGAAAAGGTGTGGGGCTGGAGGCACAGGCCATGGTTCTGGGACCGGCTGTGCTACTCAGACACAGTAGGGCGTCTTTGATCAAATCGACTGCACAGACTTCAGACTTGTCTTTTCTTGTCTGTAAAATGGGTGTGTGAGAAGGGTCATCAATCACACAGTAGGGCGTCTTTGATCAAATCGACTGCACAGACTTCAGACTTGTCTTTTCTTGTCTGTAAAATGGGTGTGTGAGAAGGGTCATCAATCCCCACCCTTTTTTCTCAGCCTTATTTTTTTTCTTCAGAATTAACTTTTTCTTACTCATTGTCCTGCTTGAAGGACTCATTGTTTTACTTAAAGCTGTAAGCGGTACTCATTTTCCTGCTTGAAGTAAATATGAATGCATAGCATCTCTGGGACTCAGACTAGATTGAGTCTGTGGGAAAGAACCCATGGGCAACAATAAAAATCAACTCTTATAGATCCTTAGCTATGAAAATATAAGGCTACGTGCCTTCCAGTGGCTTCAAAACCAAGTCCAGTAAAGCAAAGCAAACCAAGAGCAAAAAATCCAGGTGTGAATGAAAATTAGGCCTGAAGTATTTAAAGGCCTAGATTTGCATTATAAAGTCAGAACACCTGTGTCAGAGGGCTGGGTGCCGCATGCAGGTGTGGGTTTACAGCAAACTCTAGTAATACTCCTGGACTAGAGACACTGGCAGGAGCTACCTGTCTCTGAGAAGAGTGGGCAGTTTTGTGTTGGTGCACTTGGACTGGAACTGGCTTCCTGCTTGAGGCTGATGCTTCTTTTTCAGGTCTGTGAGGTTGACTTTGGAACCAGTGGGGAGAAGGGAGAGAGAGGGGCAGAGAGACAGAGAGGGGTGGGGGAAGGACAAAGGAGAGACCAGAAGCCCCAGAGTGGGAGGGGAAAGCGTTACCTCTTGAAGTCAGTGATTTTCAGCGTCTCTCTAACCACTGACCGAAATGCCAGCATACCAGGTGCTGGTTCCAAGGCGGGGGGCGGGGGGGGAGCTTTCCTGTTAGAAACTTGTCCTTTTTCCTTATTATTATTTTTAATTGAATTTGTTTGGGTGACATTGGTTAGTAAAAATTATGTAGATTGTGTGTCCACCACCCTTAGTCAAGTCCCTTCCATCCTCATTTGTTCCTCTTTTACCTTCTCCTACCTCCCCCACTCCCGTTTCTCTGGTAACCACCATACTGTTGTATACGAGGTTGGTTGGTTGGCTTTGCTTCATTCCTTCACTTTTCTTTACCCAGCCCCCTTACCCCCTCCCTTCTGACAGCTGTCAGTCTGTTCTCTGTATCAATGAGTCTGTTTTGACTTTGTTAGTTTATTTTGTTCACTAGATCCCAAAAATAAATGAAATCATATGGTATTTGTCTTTCTCCGACTTGCTTATTTCACTTAACATAATGTTTTCTGGGTCCATCTATGCTATCTCAAAAGGTAAGGTTTTCCTTTCTTATGGCTTAGTAGTATTCCATTTTATAAGTGTACCACAGCTTTTTTTATCCACTCACCTACTGGTAGACACTTGGGCTGTTTATAGATCTTGGCTATTGTAAATAATGCTGCAGTGAACATAGGGGTGCATATATTCTTTTGAATTGGTGATTCAGGTTTCTTTGGAGATGTTCCCAGAAGGGTCATAAGGCAGTTCCATTTTTAATTTTCTGAGGTACCTCCATACTGCTTTCCACAGTGGCTGTACCAGTCTGCATTCCCACCAACAGTGCACTTTTCTCCACATCCTCACCGGCACTTGTAGTTTGTTGATGTATTGATGATCGCCATTCTGACTGGTGTGAGGGGATAGCTCATGGTGGTTTTAATTTGCATTTCTCCGATGATTAGTGACATTGAGCATCTTTTCTTGTCTACTTGGAGAAGTGTCTATTCAGGTCCTTTGTCCAATTTTAATTGGGTTGTTTGTTTTTTTGGTGTTGAGTTGTATAAATTCTCTGTGAATTTTGGATATTGATCCCTTATCCGATGTATCACTGGTGCATATGTTCTCCCAATCCTGCCATCCTTACACATGTGGAGGAGGAAGCCTCTGCTCTACAGAAGACCTCAGATGAGGCCGAACCCTCAAAGCTGGCTGATGGCTTGGGGGACACTCGTGGGGAGGCCCAGCCAGTCTGATTCTGCAGTTGAGCTGGTGCTGGGCATCACTTGGGTTCTGTTCAGCCCTTTCTTCAACTGTTTTGTTTGTAAATGATGATTTTGTACCTCATCAGTCTTTGTTCTTTTTGTTGGAGTAGGAGTGGTAGCCTCTTGGGACTTTCTATATCTGGCAAAGGGTCCTTCCTTCCCGGGAAGGACCATGCAGCCCCTGGGGTCCAGCAGCTCTAGACAGCGCTCTGTGCAGCTAAAGGCAGGGCGCCATTCTCATGTTGCTGAGCCCTGCCCAGAGCTGTTTCCATTTAGAGAAGGAGGACCTAGAGGCAATGGCTTAGCCAAAAGGCATGACTGTGCCAATGGAAGGATTTCAGACAATGTGATGTCAGTTATGTCTCAAATTTTAAAAAACACAGTGTTGCAAGTAGATGGAATAGGTCTTTTAGGGTCAGAAACACTTGCCAATTTCTTCCTCTCACAGCACCTTGAAACCTGTTCCATCTGTGCTTGAAGTCTGCACCTGAGGAAGCGGCTGCTGCTCCCAGTCCCTTAGCTGGCTCCAGGGGCCTTGCGCCACAGAGGGAAGGTGGGGATGGCAGTGAGGGATGAAGAGTGAGGTGGTGACGACCCAAAATCCCCTCACAAAGCACAGACCTGCTGGCCCTGCTCACTTCCATCCCCTACCTCCTAACTAAGAATTCTTTCATTAATCTGCTCAACTTATAAAATACATTGCAGTGCCAAGCTATGCTGGATTCTGGCTATGTAGTGAGCCAGACACGCAAAGCACTTGCCCTCAGCAGAGATGATAGGAAGCAAACAAACATTGTAAGGAGGCCGGTGAATGTAAAGGAGTCACTGGGGGAGGAGCGACTAGACAGGGAGGTCAGAAAAGGACACTGGGGCAGAGACCTTGGGGAGGTGAAGATGGAACCAGCCAAGCGAAGAGCTGGAGGAAGGGCCTCGGGTTCAGGACCAGCAAGAACAGCGGCTCCGAGGTGGGGAAGAGCCTTGGGTAGACAGACGGAAAGAACGGCAGTGTGGCTGGAGTGCTGGAAAGTGACCAGGGAGAGGTATGAGATTCAGGTCAGCGGGTGGGCGCCAAGGCCTGCTGGGCCCTGCTGTATGGGTTGTGAGAAACCACTGAGGTTTGCGCAGGAGGAGAGCAGCTTGATGTAATTAATATTTATGTGTGTGTATATATATATATATATATATATATATATTCCAAGGCCACCGGGGCAGCCACGGAACAGTGCATTGTGTGTTGGAGCTAGAGGGGTTGGAATGGAGGGTGATTGTGGGAACTGAGAAATTCCTCCCTGGGGTTGCAGCCCTCTGCTGGGGGAGCAGGTGCGGTTTTCATCCCCACCCAGAACTGATTCCCTGGTCCCCAGAGGGGCTCGATTTCCCTTAGGGGCCAGTGTGTGTTTGTGCCGAGGGTGTGTGGCCGTCATCTTGTTGTTGTTAATGGACCACCCAGCAACACCTGCCGTCATCTGTATACCCCTATTTCCGCTTCTCACTTTGCAGACACTTGCCGTCCAGCTTCTGCAAAGACCATCCGGGAACAGGGAGTGCTGGGGATTTTGCCTCACGATGAGAGAAACTTCACTTGGCAAAAATGTCCTAGAATCCAGGCCAGAGAGCATTTGAACGTCATTAGCAGAAGCCACATGGAGAGTAGCTTTCAGTGTTCTGCTGTCGGGCTGTCCTGCCTCTGGTGCTGTGCATGGCTCCAGCCAAGCCTCCTTCCACCCGCCCAGCAGTTACGGGCACCCTGGAGTTAGGTCAGCAGTTGTCGTGTTCTCACTCACTCCCATCCTGCTTTCAGCCTCTTGTCCTGTGATTCTAACCCCACACCCTGGGGACCTGACTGTTATCCTTGATAATGACCATTTGTGGGTGGTGTTTCTGTCTTCTGACCCTCAGCTTCTCCTAAAGACCTCTGACCTGGTTTGTCTGGCCTTCCCCATCTCTGCCACTGTGGAGCCTACTCATAGCCCCAGATGTGTAATGGAACCCCAATTCCCTGTGAGGGAGACTTGGGGACTGCCTCTGCCCAGCTGAGTCACCCCACCCCCAGGAATCCAACCATCAGACCTACGTTGCTTTTGCATTTTCTCCCAGGAGTCTGAGTAAGTCCTCATACAAACTGCACTCGCAGCTGGCTCTGACATTCTAGAATTCCCAAGGCCAGCATGAAAATTAGATCTAAGCTGTGACCTTCATTTCACACACGTAAAAAGAATGTGTAAAGAGCCATTGCTTGTGAAAGCAGCCTCATTTCTTCACAATCACTTTTCAAATACCACTAATTGCTTTATGATTTTAACTTGAACAAATGCATTACTCAAACAGCCATTGAAATAGAGGAGGAGATAGTATCACATCTGAGTCACCAGCACAACACCTGTTTCTTGAATGACAAGGTTTCTCTTCCCCCCTCTCACTTTCTGGACATCCTGGCCTTAGAAGTGCTGAGCTTGGAACAGATCAGTGTCTACATTACACCTGTAAGTTTCTTCCTTGCTACTTGAAAGAGTCTAACTAATAATATAATTAAAGAGAAACAGATTGAGCAGAAGCAGGCATGACTGTCTGACTCTTTACAAGGCTAGGGGCCAAGCCACCAAATGGTTGCTAGATCATTTCCCTGTGTGTAGGGAGAGAAGGAAAATTACGACTCAGAGGTTAGTTCTTTCCTATAGGATGTAAGAGGAAGTGGGGATTTCAAGCTTGTAGTGTTTTGTTTTTGTTCTTTTGCTTTTATGGCAAGGATGGAAGAGCATGCACTTCAGCGTGTGCTCTTACAATAGGAGGGATGTAAAAGAACTGGGGATAGAAAGGCACGTGGATGAAATTTATAAAAATCCAAAATTCATCACAGATGCACAAATGTTCTTTTGCCATGAGAGAATGGGTATAATAAGTATTTCAGTGTATTGACTCTATGATACTGTAGAACAAATGTTTCAGTGTATCAGGAGTCATTTTATTCTCTTCTCATTTGGGTCACCGAGGTAACTGGCTGAATGGCAGTGTGGCGCACAGAGCCAGTGTGGGAAGGGCACCGGGCAGAGAGCGAGGAGGGCTGGATTCTGTATCACGTGAGGACAAGAGGCCCTTGGAGACCTCTGTACAAGGGGCCTCCCTGGTGGAAGACAAAGACCAGGGACCCACAGTGCCCTGAGCGATAAGTTAAGCAAGAAAATCAGAGTCGCACTCAAAGATTAGCCCCACTCCAAACTGAGATAAACATTGACAATAAGTTTTTGAATCACAGGGGAATAAACCTACTCGGTTCCATGGTAACCCCTTGGGTCCGACAGGACATGCCTTCTCAGGGAACATCCAGCAAACCCCCACCCAAAACAGGTTTTTGGCCCCTTACTTTGTAGAAGATGCAAAGTGTTTTCTGGGCATGAAAAGTTGACATAAGTGGAGCCATTTTAAATAGATATACTCCAGCCATTCCAGAGGAACTGCCTTGCACATTTGACCCCTCCAGCCTATGGAGTGTCTGGACTGAGCAAAATACCCTTTGGACTGGGCCAGAGTGACAGCATATGTCAAGCAATACAACTGTGGAGAAGGAGAAGGGAGGCAGAGGTTGATTAAACACGGGCATGCTGCTCTGCCCAGTCCAAAGGAAAGCAGACACCCTGATTACCTAACTGCGAATTAAAGACATTCTCTAGAATTACCACCACTGTGTATAGCCAAAGAATAATTTAGCTTTATCTGCACTTGTAGGAAGACCTTCCTTGACTTATTAACACCAACATAAACTTCTTCCTTTTACTCGTGTATTTATTCCCTTTCCCTTTCTCATAAAAATCCCTTGCCTTTACTCCCTAACTGGAACACTATTTTGGGTTTCTGCCTGAATCAGTGCTTGCTGAATAGCTATTCCTCTTGATTTCAAATAAATGTTTGTTGGTTTTTTCATTTTAGGTTAGCATGGACCATTCTTGTCCACCTTCACCAACTGTGTTATGTCCTAAGGCCTTTGGGTTCCCTCGTGAGAAGCATCCGTTTCCCTCCCTAACAGTGGAGAGCAGATTCTTAAGGCCTCTGGAGTTACTGCTGAATTAGAAGAAATTGCACTGTGCAAGTTACAGATGAGATTCAGTATTAACATAAAGAGGAATCGGTGCTTTACAAATAGTCAGTGGTAATTGTAAAGTAGTACTTACAGCATTGTGCACAGAAATGGTTATAAATCCTAATGAAGCTTTTTTGGATCCCTCTTAAAGTAGTCTGCCTCTAGAGCACAGAGGGCTGGGGAGGGCCTGTTTGGATCTTGAGACTGTGGAGAAGGAAAGTAGAAGTTTGATCAACCGTAGGTTTAAAATTGGAAGACACTTCAGTTGAGAACTCCTTGAACACTTCTTCAGTTTCCACTCAACTTTAAGAGACACTCTATTAATGGTCCATAAACAGTTTTGCAAGTAGCTACTGCTGACTGACTCCTATTTCTAATGTCATTTCCTATATGCCCTGTGCAGAACAGAGGTTGAGTTTCTGTTATAGTAATTAGGCTGCCCAGAGTCAACCAAACCCACAGGTCTGACTCACAGCTGATCCACCCTTCTGAATACTTGTAACCTAGGAATGACCTAAAGCCATAAAGGCTGGAAATTACTGTTATTTCACTATTAGACTCAGAGGCCTTCACAAACCGCAGAATGGATAGCACTCTGAGGTTGCACCAGACATGAATCAGCCTTTGGAAGTGGGCCGTGTGTCAAAGACTCCTTGCAGGTCAGTTATCTCATTTGTAGACACAACCTGGGGACAGTTAGGGCAACAGACACACATTTCCTGAAGTCAGAACTGTTTTTGAGTAGTGAATTTACTATGGAACTAGCAGTGGGACCAGCCAGAGTAACTAGCTAATGTAGCTCTGTTAAATGACTGAGTGAATCATTCCACATCCAGCAACTGAGTTCTGACATTTGTGAAGTGAAGGCCTTAGACTCAGTAATGACTAGTCAATGATAAACTTCTATGAAGATTTATGACAAGAAACACTAACTTTTAGGAAGTAAGTCTTGAGAAGAAAAGCCTGGGCCTAATTCATCTGAAACTCCTTAAGGTATTTCCCAAATGATTCAAATAAGTCAACACTGAGGTTATAGTGGGTTGGCCAAAAAGTTCATTTAGTTTTTTCCATGTGGTGGCTCCAGTGGCACTTAGTTGTCTTCGACTTCATTTAAAACAATTTTGTTAGATTGTGTTGTGACGGCTGTTATGTCAGCGTGCATTTACAAAAAGCTTATCAAAATTGGTGAATTTTTGTGCAGCCATGTTAATACTGAAGATGGAAGAAAATATGCAACATTTTTGTCATATTTTGCTCCATTATTTCAAGACAGGTAAATATGCAACTTAAACGCAATGGGAGATCTGTGCAGTGATGGAGAAGGTGCTGTGACTGATCGAATGTATCAAAAGTGGTTTGCAAAGTTTCTTGGTACTATTGACATTTTGACTGAATAAATTTTTGCCGTGGGGCTGTTTTATGCATTGCAAGGTGTTTAGCAGCAGCCCTGACCTCTGTCCAGTAGAAGCCAACAGTAGGAGATAGCCCACATACTCAAAATATCCAAATCAATAAACTTATTCATAAAAATGAAAAATGTGTCTTTACAGAAAAAAACTAAATGGATTTTTTTTGTCAACCCAATAAATAAAGATGCTTAAAACTCATATAGAACCTTTTGGAGTTTCCTTAATAATGATAATATACATACTTTATAAAAACTCTAATTTTAAAAAATAGTTGGAATAAATTTAGCCCTGGACAGTATGGCTTAGTTGGTTGGAGCATCCCCTTGTAACTGAGAGTTTGTAGGTTCGATTCCCAGGCAGGGTATATACCTGGGTTACAGTTTTGATCTCCAGCCTGGACATTTATAGAAGGCAACCAGTCCATGCTTCTCTCTCTCATGAATATTTCTCTATCTCTCTCCCTTTCTCTCTTTAAAGGCAATGAAAAAAAAAAGTCCTCTGGTGAGGATTTAAAAAATAAATAAGTGAAATAATGTTAGAATAAAATTTCACTGTTGGATGAAAAAGTTTATATTGTAAGGAAAGTTATTTTGGTTAATGGCTGACAATGATAGTTTTTTATGAAATGCTGTAACTGATCTGCTGCCCACTAGTCGACTTAAACCTACTCCTTTAGTGAGCAGGCTCAGTGGGGACACAGTGTTTTTACTTCTTTTTCGGCTCTAACAACACCGAAGTCAGTACTCTAAGTATAGTCAGCATTCAATAAAATGTCACTATTGACTGAACAGCGGTGTGTGGGGGGAAGGACACTGCTACTTGTTCGGACATGCCGCCCTGATTAAACTCACCTTTGCCTTTCTCGCTAATCAGACAGCAAAGTAAAGGCAGTGCATTTGATCTTCCCCCTAACAGAAGGTCAGTGGCTGATAATGAGGCCCAGCATGAAAATACTGTAGGGTTTTTATACGTACTCCATCAGGGAGATGAAAGTCTAGGTACCTCCCTTGTTCCCCCTAGAACTTTTTCTTATAGTCTCAGCATTTCTAGAGCCTCACCCATACATTCATTGCTGATTTCCAATTATGTTCTCAAAAGGTAACTGTTACATATTGTATTAGTCAGGGTCCTCAGAGAAATGGAACTAATAGGATGTATATGCAAGAGAGAGATTCATTTTAAGGATTGGTTCACTGATTATAGTAGCTGGAAAATCTGAAATCAGAGGGGCAGGCAGGTGGGCCAACACAGGGGAGAGCTGATTCTGCAGCTCAAGACTGAAGACTGTCTGGGGGCGAGTTCCTTCCTGCTCAGGGGGTCCTCAGTCTCCTCTTTGATTGGATGAGGCCCATCTCCACTGCGGAGGGCAATAGACTCAGCATCTGTCGATTTTACTGTTACATCTAAAAAAATAATATTTTCATGACAACATCCAGACTAGTGTTTGACCCAACATCTGGGCTCCGAAGCCAAGCCATGCTGCACATAAAACTGACCGCACACGTCAAAGAAGAAACACGATTTTGACCCACTGCTGCTATCTCCTGCAAGTTCTCTAATTTCATTCATTCTTTCTTTTTAAAACAAGATTTATTTATTTATTTATTTATTTATTTATTTATTTATTTGTAGAGAGTGGGGAAGGGAGAGAGAAAGAGAGGGACAGGAACATCAGTTGGTTGTCTCTCACAGTTGCCCCAACCTTGCGTGGAACCGGCAACCCAGGCACGTGCCCTGACTGGAATTGAACTGGCGACCTTTTGCTTTGCAGGATGACACCCAACTGAACGAACCACACTGGTCGAGACTAATTTCTTTAAAATATTCTGCAAATAACAAAATAATACTTATGTCCATGGTTTTTCTGATTTGAAAAAGAAAGCATTGTTTTCTGGCCTTTCATTGTGTCCTCTCACTGAATTCTACTTCAAAAGATGTTTATTCCCTTCATAACTGCTATAAATCAGTGCTCAGGGTGCACAGAAGGAAAAGCATGGTTTCTGGCCCTCATGGAGCTACTGTCTGTGAAGGGTGTGCAGCAGACTGTGGCCAAGCAGTGGCCTCGCTTTTCTGAGTTGCTCATCCTTGCACAAGGACCAGAGAGGAAGCAGATGTTCAATGAGTGAATTAGCTCATGGGTGGTGCTAGCCTCTGCCAGTCCTGTTGGTTTTCTCTGTGTGGTACCCATGTCCTCCTTGCAGAGCAGTTAGAAATTTGATTTCCCCTGGAGTGGAGGCTGAAGTCACAGGACCTAGAAAGGTTTGTTATTTCATTATCTAGCCCCATCTCCCCAGCACACACTCGGCTAAATAAATTTAGTCTCCCCGTAAAACTTATTGCCTAAGGAAATGAAATTACCTCAATGGTTTCTTCTCTTCACTTTTGCCTGTAACTTTTTTTGTCTAATTCATTAAAAATTTTATTTTTCAATTATAGTTGACATTTAATATCATATTAGTTTCAGGTGTACACCATAGTGGTTAGACACCTACATAACTTACAGAGTTATCCCCTGATAAGTGTGGTACTCACCTGGTAGTATACATATTGTTGACTATTCTCTAAGCTGTACTTTACCTCCCTGGGACTATTTTGTAACTACCAAATTGTACTTAATTCCTTCACTTTTTTCACCCAGCCAGCCCCCAAACCCTCTCCAACCTGGCAGCCAGCAGTTTGTAATTTGTGTCTATGAATTTGCTTCAGTTCTATTGTTCATTTATTTGCTCTTTGACTCCAAGTGTAAGTGAAATCACATGGTATTTATCTTTCTCTCATTTATTTCACATAATACCCTCTAGGTCATCCATGCTGTCCCAAGTGGTAAGATTTTACTCTTTTTAATGGCCAAGTAATATTTCATTGCATTTATGTACTGTATCATCTTTATCCAATCACCTGTTGATGGACAGTAGGGCCTAGTTTTGTTTTTAATTTTTATTTCTTCAATTGTAGTTGACATTCAATTTTGCTTTACATTAGTTTCAGGCATTCAACATAGTTGTAGACATTTATATAATTTATGAAGTGACCCCCTCCATAAGTCTAGTACCCACCTGGTACCACACGTAGTTATTACAATATTATTGCCTATATTCCCTACGCTGTCCTCTACATCCTCTTGGCTATTTTGTAACTGCCTATTTGTATTTAACACCCTTCACCTTTTCCACCCAGCCTGCCAGCCCCCCTCCCCTCTGGCAACCATCAGTTTGTTTTCTGTATCTGTTTCTGTTTTGTGTGTTTGCTTATTCTGTTTTCAGACTCCACATATCAGTGAAATCATATGGTGTTTGTCTTCCCTTTTCTTCCTTGTTTCACTTAGTATCGCTTGACTTTACACTTCACTTAGTCCTTTATGTTAATTAGGCTCCCAATATTTTTTCTTTTTTTTATTGTGTTAAAATACACATAAATTAACCAACTTACCTATTTTCAAGTGTATAGTTCAGTGGTATGAAGTATATTTGCATTGTTGTGCAGCCATCACCACCATCCATCCCCACAGCTCTTTCATCTTGTGAATCTGGAACTCTATACCTATTCCACAACAACTTCCCCAGCCTCCCAGCCCCTGGCAACCACCATTAAGCTGTATGTCTTTATGATTTTGACCACTTTAAGTATGTTGTATATGTGGATTGAAATGGTATTTGTCTTTTTGTGTCTGGAATTAAGCTCCATGTTTTTAAGTGGACTTTATGGCTATACCTGTAGTTGATGGAGCTGTGCCTGTGATGGAGTGGACAATGGTGGACCCTTGTCACTGAGGTCAAGAAAAAAAAACTCCTTCGCAGGAGCACTGGTGTTTGAGTGCACAGCTCTGGTCCCAGCCCCTCAGGCCAGTGAGGTGTTAAGCCGAGATTTTTTTTTTTTTATTGTTGTCAAGTACAGTTGTTTCAGTTTTCCTGCCACCATTTTCCCCGACCCCACACACCCCCTCCCACCCTCAATCCTACCCCTCTTTGGCTTTGTCCATGGGTCCTGTATACGTGTTCCTTAACAACCCTTCCTATTATTTCCCCCATTACCCCCCTACCCTCTCCCCTCTGGTTACTTTCAGTTTGTTCTTTATTTCAATGTTTCCGGTTACATTTTGCTTGCTTGTTTGTTTTGTTGACCTATAGGTTCACCTATAGGTTCCACTTATAGGTGAGATCATATGGTATTTGTGTTTCACTGTGTAGCTTATTTCATTTAGCATAATGCTCTCCAGTTCCATCCATGCTGTTGCAAATGGTAGGAGCTCCTTTTTCTTTCTGCTGCATAGAATTCCATTGTGTAAATGTACCATAGTTTTTTGATCTACCCATTTACTGATGGGCACTTAGGTTGTTTCCAGCATTTGGCTTGTAAATAGTGCTGCTATGAACACTGGGGTACATAGGTTCTTTTGAATTGGTATTTCAGGATTCTTAGGGTATAATCCCAGCAGTGGAATTGCCAGGTCAAAAGGCAGTTCCGTTTTCAGTTTTTTGAGGAAATTTCACACTGTTTTCCACAGTGACTATACCAGTCTGCATTCCCACCAACAGTGCACTAGTGTTCCCTTTTTTCCACAACCTTGTCAGCACTTGTTTGTTGATTTGGTTATGATGGCCTGCCACGTCCTCTTCCAACCATGTTGTCTGACAAGGTCCAGGACGTGGAAAGAGGGAATTCAAGGAATCCATCTTTCTGGAAGAGAATGTGGCATACAAAGGGGGGCGGTAATTTTCCTGGGATTGCTCTTAGCAACTCTTTGTTGATACTATTCATGGTCTTGCTTTGTGCCCTGATTCATATAAGAACAGGCCATGAGAAAAGAGAGGCTCGAAGCGAGTCAATGATTGACTTTGAGGGAAATTCTGAAGGGACTAGTTTTCCCCAGATTATTGAATCATGCCCAAATTGTATGAACAAGGCGTTTATAAACCTGAGTAAGAAATTATCCTCAATTGTTCCCATAAAAGAATTCATGAATCAGTTATAATAGGCTGAATTGTAGGTAGATTTTCCTACGCCTGTTCCTTATCCACAGATACAAAGGGTCTTCCTGTTGGGGACCACCCTGCCTGGTTTTAGGAAGCTGTGACCCCCTGTGACTTAGGCTGAGTGAGAAACCTCCGGATCAGGAGCCACGAAGGAGACAAAAACTTATTCACCTGGCATGAACACCACCTGTTTGTTCTGTCCCTGGCCTTTAATGCTAGATCAGTTTCCAATGACAGGTAAGACTTCTCAGGGAGAAGTGACCTAAGACAGGGGCTGATCTCGTAAAGGCCTCTGTGAAATAAGTCTCACGAGACTGTGGAAATAATTGAAGGGGCTGTGGAAAGGGAGGGGTGATCGGCATCTACCCCTGCCCCCTTTTAGCCTGAGTCTTTGTACTCAGATGTGAGAAATCCAAGTTTCCTTGCTGCTAGAGTCTCCAGCGCTTAGCAAATAGCCAAAGGGGCCAGCTGAGACCGGAGACAGCGACCCCCGGGGTAATCAGGCCTGGGACAAAGAATATGCAAGTTCCTGTGAGATCTGTTTGCTGGAGAATGTTATTAACTTGGAATTTGAAGGCACAGTCAGGAAACCTTTAAAACCTGTAGTCTTTCGTATGATAAAACTCCAACCTCTGCCCGGAATCACAACAGAAACTCTGTTAGCATCCTTGTAAGATACGTGGTCCCTTTGATCCCTTCTGCCAGACTGTCAATCCACAATCTGTGACTGCTTTCTCAATAAAAAGCCACTGGCACAAAGGATGAGGCTTCCCCTTAGGAGGGTAGCCCTGAGCGGCTCAAAGAATTGGAGAGTGAGAGCTCCATCTCTGACTTCCACTCAGAAAACTGTTTCTGTGCATGATTATTTCTATAGTGGGTTTTAAGCGTGTTCCTAGCCAGCCAAAGGGAAAAGGTTGGATTAAGCGTGCTTCAGTCAGACAGCCAGGACTAAAGCGAGGTTTGAAAATCACTATGGTTAGTCAGACAGCCAGGTGATCCAAGCGAGGTTTGAAAATCGCTTACATCTTCCAAGATAACAAGAAAAAACTATATAGACCCTTACCCATAGCCCAGGGATACCCATGGCTAGCATATTGGATTAATGGTAAATTATGGTATCCCCAAAGAGGAGCTAATAGTCTCCAGAGGGTTCCAGATCCCCCATTGCCTTATATAGGGGCATATAATGAGGATGGTATTAGAATGGTCAATAAGGTTGGAGTCCAAGTTCCTTATAATAGGCTAAATTTCATAGAAAGGTTAGTTCAAAGCAGACCTCCCTGGTGTTTTTTTACTAAGGAACAAAACAGGTCACTACTCCGCCAGCTTGTCAAAGAATTTTGCCCACATTTCCCCCTGTCATGAAGCAGCTTCAAAAAAGAACTCTTTGAATTATCCAAATAGAAATAGAATAAGACATGAGAAAGTCAAGAATGACCTGTATCCTATAAAATTTAATAAAATTGTCTATCACCTTTTAAGTCAAAAGGTTTACTGTGGCTAGATTTCCTCTCTATCTCTTTTTACATGTTTGTTTTGGTGATCAAAAGGTGGTGGGATTGTTAGATACCTATATTTTAGGTTTATTGATTCATATAATTCCAATGAAGTTGTATAAAATAATTTCTTGACCAGAAAACAAAATCCCCTCTAATGAAATAGCCCCTGAATGTCTAAAAGTTGTTGAAGTAACAGCCCCTCCTTTACCTTGAATAGGAATATATATCAATTAAAATTAGACAGACAAAGAAATAAGAGAAGCTGGTTAGCTATTACAAACCAAACATGTAGAAACAATTACTAGAGACCTCTATCCAATAGAGCATATCCTTTTGCCCCATGACAAATTCTGAGAACTTTAATAAACAATAAGACATTCAAATTCTGTACATACAGCTATTTCTAATTGTTTGCATTTAATAGGTTACTAGATTAGTATGACCAGATATTTGGGTAGAAAACTTCCTGCTTCACCTAATCACAAATGTTAATCACTGCTGAAAATGAAAATATAAAAACCTGTTTGTACTTGCAATAAACGAAACAGAGCTTCACCGTCCTATTGTCATCTATTACCCATCGCCGATGCCTTACCCACCTTTCAGGAGACCCTTGACCCAGCTGTGGCCGGACTGCAGCAATGGTCATTCTGACTGGTGTGAAGTGGTATCTCATTGTGGTTTTAATTTGCATCTCTCTGATGGCTAGTGATGCTGAGCATCCTTTCATATGTCTCTGGGCCCTCTGTATGTCCTCCTTGGAGAAGTGTCTGTTCAGGTCCTTTGCCCATTTTTAAACTGGATTGTTTGTCTTTCTGGAGTGGAGTCCTGTAAGTTCTTTATATATTTTGGAGATCATACCCTTGTCCAAGGTATCACTGGAAAATATATTTTCCCATGCAGCTAGTTCTCTTTTAATTTTGCTGATGTTTTCTTTGGCTGTGCAGAAGCTTTTTATTTTGATGTAGTCCAATTTGTTTATTCTTTCTTTTATGTCCCTTGCTCTAACACATCAGTGAAAATATTGCTGCATGGGATATCTGATATTTTCCTGCCTATGTTCTCCTCTAGGACTTTTATGGTATCATGACTTATATTTAAGTCTTTTATCCACCCGGAGTTTATTTTTGTGTATGGTGTAAGTTAGTGCTCGAGTTTCATTTTTTTTGCATGTAGCTGTCCAGATCTCCCAACACCATTTGTTGAAGAGGCTATTTTTAATCCATTTTATGTTTCTGCACCCTTCGTTGAATATTAATTGACCGTAGAGACATGGGTTTATTTCTGAAGCCCAGACTTTTAACTTGGCATTTATCCTGCAGGCACTGCTGCAAAGCCACTGTCAACAAGAAGTGAATTCTAGGAACTGGCGTTCTAGGACACATAGCTCCTGGAATTAGGAGCATTTGACAGTGGCTCTGGCAGGCCTTCCTCCCCCTCATTAGTGTCAGTGGTGAGGAACGGACAGAGGTCATGGACAGAGACCTGGAACTTTCAGAAATATCCAGGTCTAGAAGACAGATAGCACCTTTTGCTTTCTAGTCCTGTTGTGTGCCGGGGGTGTCCAACTTGCAGCCCAAAATGGCTATGTGTGGGGCCCAACACAAAATCATAAATTTACTTAAAACATTGAGATTTTGTTTGTGGTTATGTGTTATAATGTATTTAATGTGTGGCTCAAAACACATCTTTTTCTTCCACTTAAAACAGTATGAGATTTTTTTGTGATTATGTGTCACAATGTAATTATTGTGTGTCCCAAGACAGCTCTTCTTCTTTCAGTGTGGTGCAGAGACACCAAAGGGTTGGACACCCCTGCTAGACCCTGTCAAGGAAGTGAAGAAAGCTATCATTGATTTTACCCCTTCTAGATAGGAGAGAGACCTTCCCTTTTCCAACTCAAAATCCCCCCTACCACTTCACTTTTCACATTAGTCTTTGCTCCCAGGCATAAGCCTCATTCATCCTCTCTGGCCAGGACACAGAGGTTGAGAAATCCTGCAACCTGCTCAGTGTGGACGGCTCTGGGTTTCCGGTGGTGCCAGGCATGTCTGTAATTGCTTTCTGAAGTACTGGGGGAGACAAACAGAACCTACGTTTCTCAATTATCCTCAGCACATGCTTCAGATTCCAGTGTAGCATTAGATCCTAGAATGGTTCAGAGTGAAAATTCCAGGGGAAATGCAATTACTGAAAACCAGAGCCGGAGGCATATACAATTTAATAAAACTACAAAACAGCCCCAGATTCTGCAAGTAGGAAAGAAAAAAATGGTTAATGTAAGACATGTTCTGGCTTTTTAAAATAGTCTTTACCCATTCTTTATGTATTCTGAAATTAAATGTTTCATTACATTTAGATGACTCCTGCACATTAACCATCATTTTGAAATGTGACCCCAGGGCAAATCCTCGGTGCTTCTCTTCACGTGTTTTGTTCCCCCAGTTCCTCAGAGAAATTACATTAGCTTGAGTCTTTAAAAAAATCACTGTAATAAGGAAATTGCAGTCACTCCTATTTTATACCAGGCAAATAAGAAATGCGGAATCAGTTCCATCTCTCCCCACTGGCACATCTCGTGGGAACTATAATTAGACGGATGCTTCAGCAGCCTTGAGTCAGAGCAAGGGACTTGGTGGGATGAGGCAAACGCCTGCCGGCATGAGTCTGTGCCA
The DNA here is from genome assembly GCA_004024845.1 of Tonatia bakeri. Lineage (NCBI taxonomy): Eukaryota > Metazoa > Chordata > Mammalia > Chiroptera > Phyllostomidae > Tonatia > Tonatia bakeri. The sequence goes on along the minus strand of PVIA01002865.1, from coordinate 95,549 downwards.
GCCCTATGCCCCTGTCCACAGCAGGGTGAATCTGTCACCGGCTGTGGCTATGAGCTGTTATGCCCCCACCTCCTGTGCCCGGATGGGATGGGTGCCACCATACACAGTTTTAAGATAAATTTAAAAGAATTTTGTTGTGCAAATCTGTTGAGACCTATGGAATTTCTCTAGAGATAATTTTGCAAAGACACAGCCAGTAGAATTCATCACTGCTGTATGAGTGCTTCTCTCCTGTCTGGGTCAGTTCCCTTTCCCAGGGCTGCCGATGTTGGTGCAGCATTTCCTTAGACTGGTCCAAACAATGGGAAGAAGACAAAGATGAAGTGGGAAAATGGATGGGAAAAAAATAGAAGAGGTGAGAAGGTGAGAGGCAGGAAAAGGAAGAAAAAAGTGATTTGTAAATGGACCTGTTTTTGTTGGAAGTTTAGATTGCCTCCAAACACAGCTTCAGTGATTACAGTTTCTTCATGGCAATTCAGGCTACCCAAGGGGGTGAGCTGGGAAATAAGACTGCATCCTCCCCTACGCTGATCTGACAAGAATGCCTTCGGCAGGTTGCTACCTTTCTGTGTATTTTTCATCCCTAATCACAAATCACTAATATTTGCAAAGTAGAATGAAAATAAAGAGAGACATGGCTAGCTGTGATGGTATCCAGAAAAACCTACCATTTTTTTTTCCTTTTTTTCTCAGCTCTATCCTTCCTTCTCTTTTTCCTTTGCCATTAGGTATCGACACCCACCTGAATGCATCAAAATTGCTAGAATGTAATAGGCTAGAAAATGTGCCTATACATTTCTTCAGGTTTAAGCAGCTTTGTCAAGGGATTGATCAGGAGACAACATTATTCGGCACTACGTGCTAGGTTACATAGACACAGTCTAGATTTGGTTTTTGTCTAAACTTGCTAGATAGGCATTATTTTTCTCATTTTATACAAAGAAACATTTCAGAGAGCTTAATTGTCTATATTCTCCCTGTTAATGAATGGAACAGTGATTCAAACCCACATCTCTTTGACTTAAACCTTCTTCCATCTTAATACCTGTTCCCAATGTGGGGAGTATTTGAAAAATTAGTTCTGGAACCTCCTTAGAAAGACATAGTGACTTCAGGAAACTTGCTCTTAAGACACACATATGATATAATTAACAGGGTACACACTATTACTTAGTACTGTGACCTAGAGCCTAAAGTTACTTAACCCTCATGTACTTAAGTTTCCTCAAGTGCAAAATTACATTAATAATGCTAACACACAACAACAAATAAAGCAATGGAGCAGAATAGGGAACCCAGAAACGTATCACCCAGATTGGCTCACTTGATTATTGACAGAGATGACACTTCAGTGCAGTGGAAAAGGATGGTCACTTCAGTGAATGGGATTCAGTTACCTGGATAGAAATATGGGGAAAATCTGGATCTCTACCTCACACCATATCTCAAAGTCAATTCCAAATGGATTGAAGAATTAAATGTGAAATGTAATACAACAAGAATTTTAGAATAATAGAGCATCTTCATTATCTAAAAATAAGCAAAGATGTCTTAAACAGAACAGAAAAAGAAGCTAGCAAATAGGATTATATGATGAGATGAACATGAAAAGCCCTACTATTAAGAGTGAACAGATCCCTGACTGGTGTAGCTCAGTGGATTGAGCACTGGCCTGCAAACCAAAGAGTCACTGGTTCAATTCTTAGTCAGGGCACATACCTGAGTTTTGGACCAGATTCCTTGGTGTGGGGTGTGTGAGAGGCAACCACACATTGATGTTTCTCTCTTTCTTTCTCCCTCCTTTCCCATCTGTCTAAAAATAAATAAAGTCTTTAAAAAAAAAGAGAGTGAGCAGGTAATCCACAGAGTAGATATGGAGGGTTTTTTTTTTTCAATACATACTACTGACTCAAATTCAAAAACCTAAAAGTCAATGTAAAAAGCAGATTGTAATGAAGATTAAATTAGTGTGGTTTAGAAAGGATTTGGCCCATACTGTGCATTCACTTCATCTATGCTATTGGTATTATTAGAACAAAAATCCAGGACTCTCCTGTTTTGAATTTCTGTTCTATTCCCAGCTTATATGTCTTATACACATAATTATGTATATGGTTATACATAGTTTTACTATGGTTACTATGGTATCCATGGTAATAAGGCACTAAAATGGTAAATCTGTGGAATAGGATTCAAAATATGTGTTCGACAACATGAAAAGTAGCATTTATTTCCCCAGTATTTCAGTATTTGTTCTTTGCCTTCTATGGCTGTGTGCTGACAGGAAAGGTATACAGTGAGGAGCAGTGTTACGATCTAAATTCAGCTTAAAGAGGCTCTCACGCTTACTCCACCACCCCTTCCACAGGTAACAACTGTCTCATAGACCTCTCACTCCTGGAGCACCGCCAAGCCCCAGAGAGTCTGTTATCCGGGAATCCTGAGCCCAGGACCTCTCCCCTGAATGCTCATATTCAAGCCAGTCTGCAGCTCCAGAGGGACCAGAGCCTCCCTGTCCACCTTACATTCAACCTCTTCAAAGGCCCTGAAAGGAGGGCCTCTGGGTTCCCACATCCGCTAAAGGGCCTTGAGGACTAATGTGCTCACAGTCTTGCAGTTCCCACTACCCACACCCCAGTTTTTGGTACCTGCCACCCAAGTCTTGCCTCTACCCAAGTGACTTCGCCACTCTTCCGATGCCCTTGTCCCATTGTCCTTCCAGTTAATTGGCCCAGCTAGTCCCTGCCTACAAGGAGGCACTGCTGGGGAAGGGGGAAATCCACCCCCGACCCCTTACTTCTAGTGGCTGGACTAATAAACACAAGATCACAGTAACAGGAGAAATACCAACTTGACATTCTGTGCACGGGAGAATCATAAACAAAGTTCAGAGAGAACTAGCCAGCATCTTAATACTTCTTTAGACAAAGAAACAATAAATTTTGTGAAGAATTGACAGGACAAAAAGCGTGCTCATTAGAAAGGAGTCTAAGCAAGGTTTGGGTGTTCATTAGTGAGGAATCTAGACAAACTCTGGGTTTTTTTTATTTTAAAAATAAGCATAAATATTTAGTAAAGAACTTTTCTAGTATGACACACAGTCTTTTTTAAATGATGAGAATCTAAAAAATGAAAAAGCCCTCCCTCTGACAGGCCATACAATGTTCGAAATGGGAAGAAAACACAGATTTTTCCACGGAGGAAGTGGAAACTCAAGAAAGTATCTATAAAGTACCAGAGTCCAATTCAAGGCTTTTAACACGTTCATGACTATCTATAGATGATGGTTCAGAAAATCAATAATATCGTCCAATGTCCTATAGCAATTACTTTGAGAATCTTCTTTGCTAAATAAAATTATGGAATATTCATTCATTTAGAAAGCTCACTGAAGCTTTATATAAAATAAAATGACCTGAGGAGGGATAGGATCTGTACTGGAAAAGAAATGCAGAGAGAGATTCATTAATTTTAAACTAACAGTTCTAGAAAGTGCAGATAACAAGCATATCGTGGTCAAAACTTTCCACCTCTTTGTGCCAAAACTTCATTTAAAAATTATTTGCCAGAGCCTTTTGGTACTGGAAATGTAAATACTTTCTATAGAGTTAAGTTTAAAAGTTTTATTGTCTTAAGATGTTAAAAATTGTTTTTTCATTATTAATTAAACACACCAGATAAAAAATTTGCAAATATTTTTAGCAAAGCTGAATTAAGAAACTTGTCTCCTGACGTCTGCTTACACCAGACTGGTTTTCCACAGGGATGGATATTTATTAATATGAATTATAATGTCCACACTAACTGGAAAGAGTATACATGGGCTTTTAATTAGCATTTGGCCATGCTGGCCATTAGAAGGAAATGACCAGACCAGGTCATTAGAAGGAAAGGACAAGAAATTTCTTTCTTGTCCCTGGTGCATTGAACCCCTTTCTAAAATTTATTTATTTATTCATTCATTATTAATTATTATTATTTTTATCCCTACCCTAGGACTTTTATTTAATTGCTTTTTGAGAGAGAAGAAGGGAAAGAGAGAGAGAAACAATTGGCTGCCTCCTGTATGCGCCCAGACCAGGGATCGGACCCACAACCTAGGTATGTGCCCTGACTGGGAATAGCATCTGCAACCCTTTGGTTGCTGGTGGTCCTACCAACTGAGCCACACTGGCCAGGGCATAAACCCCTTTTAAAAATGCCTCATTATAGTTTTCATCAGAACAATACAAGTCCCTCTGTCAGTAAACAAATTATTTCTTTCCCAGGTGGATGGGTTTAATAATTGCAAGCTTCTAAATTCCCAGGACATATTTTTGTCTGCTTCCAATGTCTATTCTAAGAAAAAATGACTGTTCTTCATATTTTATTGCTATCTCTCTAAAAATGTTCTTAGTCTCTAAGTGGCTCTAAAAAAGGTGATACTGCACCCTTTAACCTACGCAGTCCCTGCTCTTCTTTCTACTGCTTTTTACATCAGCATTTCTGTGACTTCTCCCAGCCCAAACCACTGTAGAAGTCCAAGTTCACGGCCCCAGGTAACAGTTAGTTATCATCTTACTTGTGCCATTAGTAGATGCCATAAGGGCAATACTATTGGGGGGTCAAACTAAGGTGGGTCATTTTTTCCTGGACTATTAGGAAAAGCTTCATTAAGGATGTGCTATTGAAATCAAATCTTTTTTTTTTTTTTTTGAAATCAAATCTTATAGAATATGTAGGAGTCTGACATGCAGAGAAGAGGTAGAGGAAACAGCAGGCACGAAGATACAAAGGCAAGTGTATCAGTATCAAACCCAACCTCACACATTTGGGATTAGGAAGCAGAATGGCTGGAGCACCAGGTGGGGAGGGACTGATGGAACAGAGCGGAAGCTGGATTGTGAACGGGATTATAAACCCTGCTGCAAAGGCTGGACCTTGTTATGCACGATGTAATTAATGGGGAATGCTTTGAAAATAATCTGACTTGTGTCCTAGAAAGAATGTTTCTGGTAGTTCTATGAAGTATTAATTGCCCAGCAATGAATAAACATAAGGAGAACATTTAAAGAAGTTAGAACATAGAGGAGGGGATAGATTTGAGGGAGATTTCTGAGGGCTAACTGGCAGGACTCAGGGACTTGTGGAATGTGAAAGGAAAGGAGGGCTGAAGGTCAGCTTGGAAGACTGGCTACATTGTTATGCCCTCGGCGGACATGGGGACGGCAGCAGTGAAGTCAGGATCCAGAAAGACTTGCAGTTACTGTTGGAACTATGCCAGCACATTTATGGGTTAAGTCATAGTGTAAGAGGAGGATAAGATCTCCACCCCCTCTCCAATACCCAGCACCTCTCCAGAACAGGGATGCTAATTTGACTGATCACGTGCCAGTCACCGATGTAGTTACATTTACCTCTAGACAAGGACAATGCATAGTGTTAAAATATGATAATGCTGAGCACATAAGGGGTATATAGTCTCTGGAGAATTCTCTCTCTCTCTCTCTCTCTCTCTCTCTCTCTCTCTCTCTCTCCCCCCCTCCCCCTCTCTCCCCCTCCCCCCTCCTCTCTCCCTCCCCCCACTCCTCCCACAAAACACTTTAAAAAATATTTAACAGCTTTATTGAGATATAATTAATTTACAATAAACTGCATCTATTTAAAGTATACAACTTGATAAGTTTAAAAATATGTATATACTCACTTATTTTCTCCTATTTCAAAATCAGTTTCCATTTTTGTCTGTCTGTCTTTCTCCTACTTAATTTACACTTAATGTGCTCTTCCTGTCTAGGTTCTTAAAGGAGATGCTTACATCCTTGATTTGAAACCTTTCTTCTTTTCCAATAGCTATTCAGTGCTACAAAATTCCCCCTCTGTACTACTTTAGTAGCATGCCACAAATTTTGATACACTGTGTACTTATTTTCATTTAATTCAAGATACTTTCTAACTTCTTCTTTGATGTCTTTTTTGACCTATGAATCTAGAAGTGTTTTATAGAATTTTGAAATACTTGAGATTTTTTTCCAAATATATATTTGGTTTTGGTTTATAATTTAATTTCATTGTGATAAGAGAACATATTTGGTATGATTCAAATGTGTTTAAATTCATTGGCTTTTATTTTGCAGCCCAGACTATGTTCTCTACCCCATACTCCATGAATCTCAAGGTTTTCCAGTCAGGCTAGTGTTACAGGCGCTGTTCCAGGTTCAATGTTAACACCTGGCCCGGCTGCCTCTAATCCTTTCAGTTGGTTCTGTCCCAGTTTTGGGCAGTTTCCTTGTGTGCATTCATTCATCGTTACTCAAGAGGAACCTTCCGCAGATCTCCCAGCTTCTTGCTCTGTGATCTTCTCTCCTTTCCAGTAGTTTGTCCTCATCCTCAGATTTGTAGTCACTGTGGTCTTCCTGGACTCGCAGCAATTTTTCCTCAATCCAGGGAGTCTGCCAGGTTCTGCCTGAGTTCCCCTTCTCTGTGCTGTAGCCTGGAAACTCTCAAATCAGTAGACTGGGCAATTGTAAGTTTTCCTACCTATTGGGGATCACTACTCTTTCTTAACTGATTTACCGTGTTTTGCAGGCTGTTGTTTCCTATATTTTGTCTGTTTTGGCTGTTTTAGGAATGTGGATAAATCTGGTCCATGCTACTGCATCTTGATGGGAAGCAAAACTCTCCGTCAATCTCTTTCTCCTCTAAGAAGCTGCAGCAGTAGCCATGTCAGAGCCTTTCCCTACACAAGAGGAGCCCAGCCATCTCCTATAACCTCACTCCTCTGTCACACGCTGGCCAGGCCAGGGGCTCCAGCCTCCCATCCACAGCCAAGGCAAGCCTGAGGGTGGAAATTTGTATTTGTCAACTTTCACATTTGTAACAGTCCTGAATCGTGACTGATGAAAACGTTTATTTCTTGCTCACATGACATGAGGGCCTCAGTCGGCTCCAGCTCTGCTGGGCCCAACTAGCTTGGCTTGTCTCGGCTGGGCTTGCCTGGGCCCAGCTCCGTGCATCTTGTCCCAGAAGCCCAGGTGAAGGAGACACACCAGTGTCTTGGTGAAGATCCAGAACAAGAGGCACAGGGCCAAAGCATACAAACACACTTAAAGCTTCTGCTCAGCCATGGCTCACTTCACATCTATGCACATTCCACCGTCCAAAGCAAAGTAATAGCCAAGCCCAAAATCAAATGTGTGGGAAAGTACACCCTACCTACAAGGGCCATGACAAGGACTGAAAAATAAATAATGATTATGATTAAGCAATTACAATCTGCCATAGCTTTGAAGACTTGCTCTCTCTTGCTGTATTTTCTCTATGTGCTCTGCTAGGACAATGGGTCTTTTCCCCATAGCACTGAGTACATCAGAGTAGTTCACAGATCAATTTCAACATGACATTTATGTGGCTCTTCGGTACATCCTCCACTAGAAGACAAGCGTCATACATGCAGAGATGGTACCTATCGTATAGTAGGCAGCAATGTTGTATGAGCGAATGAACATCTTTTTCTGCTTACTTCCCCAAGACACTAGGAATGTGCGAGATAGCATTTGATTAGAAACCGTTCAGGATGAAGTAACCTAGGACCAAAAGGTGCTGCATGATCTAGACTTGCATGTCATAGAGCTCAGCCCTGGCACTTGACTCAAGTGTAGAAAATGATGAGGAGCTTTCCTTTCCTTTGCTGTTCCTTTCTGTACATATGCTTGTGGACAGAGGCAGTGGAGTTTGGAGCAATTCTCAGGCATTCCAGGGTTCTTGACATAATTCCAAATGAATACCTTCTACAACCACACCCAGTTTTTACACTGGGCATCCTGAGTGGCAGCAGGGAAGTAGAACACGTGAAAAGATTGAAGTTCCTGTGTGGGATGAGGTTTCTGGTGGTCTCTAGAACTTGGCATTGCATCCCTAATGGCCACAGGGCTGAGCTAGGCGCCCACAGAGTTCTAGGACCTCTGTATTAAGTATCTGTAGTTCATGCTAGGCTGGCTGCCCCAGGATATCCTGTTGTGAACTGCATCCAAGAGTGAACTCCAGGGACCCACAACATGTCCTTAGATAGAGTAACCCCTTCTGGGATCCACAGAGCATATTGTTGGCCATGGTAATTTCTGGAAACTCAGAGCACATCCTCGGATATCCCAAATCACCAGGACCACTTATCTTCAAGTTGGTTTTGGCTCTGTTTGTTTGGGGAGCAACCTTAGAGGGGACTTCAGTGATATTGGGAATAATCTATTTCTTTAGCTGGATGGTAGATACACAGGCTTTTATATGATTATTTTACTTGAAAATCTAATTGTATGTAACATACATTCTTTTGCATATATAAGACACTTCACAATATTAAGAAATGAAAAAGTGAAAGAGAAATAAAGATTAAAACTAAAGGGAGATTTCATCTCAACCATCAGATAAACAAAGGTCAATTAACGGACTACACTGTGGTGGTGAGGGAGTGAGAAAGCACGCCCACTGCTAGGTTGGGGGAATGCACATTGGTGCAATCTTTAAGGAGGGTGCTTTGAAATTCCTATCAAAAATATCTCCTCTTTGTCCTTACAGTCATGTATGACTATCTCCTATAGATATACTGTCCCTACACAAAGACTAACATGCACAAGGATGTTCAATGAAGATTTGATCATAATAACATAACATTGGAAACACTTAAGGGCCCAACAAAAATGACTTGATTAAATTGAACAGTGGCGAAGGTCTTAAAGGACTTAGGTAGATCTTTCCTGTTGAGGAATGAATTCCATTATGCTAAGTGAAGATGTAAGGAAGAGAGAGGAGGAGAGCAGAGAAGATTCCCCAAAGGAAATGGATGGTGTTTTCAAAAAGCAGCAAATGGTTGAGGGTAGCTGAATCGAAGAACATGTATAAGGACCTGAAGGGAGATAAACTAGCAATGTAAGCAGCAGTGAGGTCCTGAAGGACCTTGAATACTGTGCTACAAAGTGTACTCTGTACCTTGAAGAAGCTGGACATGCCTAAAGGGTTGTAAAGAAAAGCATTGCATCCCATTTACCATAACTCCACAGCACTGGGTGGAGCAAGATTGGAGATGAGGAGGCCAGCTTTGAAGAAATGACGGCCTCAGGGCAGAGAGGAACAGGAAGAAGAAAGATAGACCAGGTGCACTGAGCAATTGGATAAAAGGAGTGAGGGAGAGGAGAGAGTCGAGGGTGTTTCATCAAGGCCAGACAATGTCACTGGCTGGGCGATTGCACCATTGACAGAAATGGAACACAGAAGGATTCTGGTTTGTGATGAAGGTGTAGAGGGGTCCCAAGTAAGTATAATAAATTTAGCCTCTCACTTTTAGTATGGGAAGAGCTCTGGTAATGCTCTAAAATTGAAGAGGCACAGTTTTAGTTCATTTTACTGTATTTATGAGTATTTTTCTAATAACAAAGTAATGCTCCATGGAGAAAGTCTACACATTGCAGTATTTATGTCCTGGAAGACTAGAGATCAGACAATTACATAAAGGTTTTGTCCCTGCCCCCCAGAATGGACATGTTCTGTTTTGCTTTAAACAGCTGAAAGCAAGTCTGAGCAGAGACTTATTCATAACAGAACAATCTGAGAAAAATGCCAATTTGCAGATACTGACAAAACCATAGCACTCTTCATTGAGATGTGAGAGAGGGAAAACAGCCAAATAATAAATTTAAGATAACACCAACTAATGTGCTAAGGAGGAAATAACTGGAGAATTCTGTTAGGAGTTAAAAATAATGTTAACAAACTGTGAGTGCAGAGGTTACAGGCCAATTTGAAGACCGGCAAAAAGAAAATTGAAGCCTGCAGCCAGTTTCAGAGAGAAAAAGGGAGGGAAGCCTTGCTGTCTGCAATGCACAAGTCCTGTTTTACCACTTAGAGTTCCTGCCATGTCATTCCTCCGTTCCTTTCTGCTTCCAAGATAGAGGTAAATTTTCCCATGTCTTCTATTAATGTGGCAGTTATCTTGGGTTTTTAATATTCTATAGGAATATACTATTCAGAACAAGGGACATGTGAGTTTGCTCCTTTCCCCTCCTCCGTCACTGTGAAACCCTCACACACTGGAGGTCACACTCAGAATGAGAGGCAGGGATGGTCAGAGAGCCCTGGAAATGGGAGAAGCTGCTAAAGCAGCTGGAAGGAAAGAGGACATATCACCAGTCTTACAATAACAACACAATCGTTATAAAAGGCTCCACGGGTCACAGTAGGAGTTAGTTAGGGTGCAAGCCGTAGGAGACACCCAGCGCATGCGCAGCAGTAAAGGTGGTGTTACTCGAAGACGGATGGGGCTGCTCAGATCATTGTGCTACCAGAAATGTTCTCCTCGAGAACGCCCAGTCACTTAGGGTGTTTGTATGAAGACCATAAGCAATAGATATAGGAGATACAGGACCAGAAGATTCTTGGTGATTCTAAGAGCCCTTCTCTTGTTAAAAAGATTCAAAAATTCCTAACTTTCAGAGTCTGGTGTGACTTTAAATGTATTTGTTTAAGTAAAAAATATTTTCAAAGATACTAATTTTTGTAAAATGATCAATAATGCTCTTGAAATTCAAATCAGTTCAGTATTTTATAAAAGCCCAAAGTGCCATAAGTATATGTGTGAAATATGATTTGGGGCTATTCTTGTTTTGAAGATCATACACACACACAATCTAAAATAAGACTTACTTTAATGACGTACTAAACATATAAAGAGAGGGGATCTTGGACACTTCAACAGTGTTAATCCATTGTTGCATTGTTATTCACAAAAGACATTGACTTATAGGTTTGTAAAGAAGAAGGGAGTAAAACGTTGCTAAAATCCCAAGTCAAACAGTCAAATAGTCAAGAGTAGAGTCTCTCCTAAGGGTGGCGTGAGGCAGACGTCTCCTTGCTGGTTTTCAGCCAGGGTCACTCAGCAGACTTGCCTGTGGGTATCCCAGCCTCGCCCCAGACCTACTCAGCAAGCATTTCTCTGACAGTTAATGAAAGTTTATTGGCCATCTCCCCTGAGCTGACAATCTGTATCATTTTTCTATTTTTTTTCCTTTTTATTCTTTTTGACTTATACGATCTCTTGGTTTATTAGAGATATGAAACAATTCTGTTATGTGTTACTTGCAAATATTTTTCTCTCATTCTCTCCTTTACTTTGTGTTGTGTTTAGGATAAACATGAAGACCAAAATCACCAACTCTAATCATTGCATGTATTTACCACTTTCTGCAGACCCCTGATCAGAGCATCTCTTGCAGTTGGCAAACCTGTTTCAACGGAATGATAGAATGATCACCTAAGATATTTTAACATTTCAATGGAGTGTTTCCATTGTTAAAATTCTTGAACCTCATTAGTACTTGATAAAATATTAAAAGTTTCTCAATGTCTTAATTTTAAATGGAGACTTCTTATAGATACTATCCATTCTTGTTTCTAGCACATTTTGTACATAGTCTGTCCTTTTTTCTTTGAAGAACATAGAAACAAAATGTCATGTATCTTCTCCATCTTCATTGGCTTTTTGACTAGCTGAATACAAAAACACGAATCATCATTCTCTTTCCCAGAATTAATCCTCAGATTGTTTGACTAAGCCTCTTTGATCCTTTTTCTAGCTAGACAACACTCCCTCTGACTTTTCTCTTTGTTTTGCTAATCCTGGTGGGAAGAAGGGGAAGTGGATGTTCTCAGTCTCGAAGTGGATAGGACAGAGTAAGAGCTTTTACTCACTGACATACCACTTTTCTCTTATTTTCCTTTTAAACTGGTATAATTTTTTCTTATCTATTTCTACTCCCCTCTTCCAAGTAGTTAACTATTTTTTTAAAGATTTTATTTATTTATATTTAGAGAGGGGAAGGGAGGGAGAAAGGGAGAGAAACATCAATGTATGGTTGCCTCTTACATGCCCCCTACTGGGGACCTGGCCTGCAACCCAGGCATGTGCCCTGACTGGGAATTGAACCAGTGACCTTTTGGTTCGCAGACTGCACTCAACCCACTGAGCCACACCAGGCAGGGCTCCAAGTAGTTAACTATTTATGTAATTAAAAAAGTAAGTTCTAATACTTTTTAAATGAATTGAGTTTTTTCTATAAGCCAGGGACTAGGGACACAGAGATAAATCAGACATGTCTTTGCTCCTGAACTCAGAGAGCTGGCAGAGGATACAGATGCTGTGACGGAGGGAGTAATGGTGGCAACAGTGTCCATTCCCTAGTTGCCTTTAAATAGTTACCTTATATGGCATAAGGAAATTTGTAGAAGTGCCCATCCAAGATGGGAAGCTGATTCTGGATTATCCACGTGGGCCAGATCTAAGCACAGGGACCCTTAACAGCAGAGAAGCTTGCTCAGCTGCATTTGGAGAGTTGAAGCAATGGCAGCCTGAGAAATATTCAACCTGTAGTTGCTGGCTTTGAAGATTGAGAAATGGGCCATGAGCCAAGGAAAGTATGCAACGTCTAGAAGTTAGAACAGGTGAAAATGAAAAGAAGAAGAAGAAAAAAGAAATACAACCCCACTGATACCTGGATTTTAGCCCAGTGAGACCTGCATCAGACATCTGACTTACACAACTGTAAAATAATCATTTGTGTTGTTTAGCTGCTAAATTTGCGGCAATTTGTTAGAGCGGCAAATAAAAACCAATGCAAATGTTCTGAGTCCAAGGCAGTTTAGACGAAGGGTAGAATGGAGGCGTCAGCCAGGTGCTTTGGGCCCTCCGTGTGGAGCATGGGAGGAGGAAGCCCCACAGAGGAGGAGGGGAGGCCTGCAGGTTATCCCTGAAGTACTAGGTTTGGTCATCACAGAAGGAGGAGAAGGACGTTCCCGACAAAGGGACAAACACCTGAGTCAGTATTACAACATGTTTTCATATCAATTTTCTATGTGGACAGAGTTGTGAGAAGCTTGGAAAAGGAATGCAAGTACTACTGCTTCTGGCAGAATAGCAGGATAGATATTCCAAAGAGTTTTTCTACTTTTCAATGACCAAATGATGACTAATCGGTGCTTTTTAATGGATTTCAGGACTTCCAGGAATTAAGAAAATACCCAAAACCTCCCATCCTGCAGCAATAAAATATGGCGATGGCCATCTATGTAGCTCAGACCCACCTCCATGCTGAAGACAACTGAAAAAGACAAAGAAAAAACAACCACCTAGAAACTACCAAGGTGCCATGAAGATGGGAACGTAGAGAGGGGCACCCAGCACCAAACCTTTCCTGTCTTAGGGGGAGTTTCCCAGTCAGGAAAGGTGGCCGAGAGGGGGATCAGCATAAGCAAGGGAAAAGAGTGCTAGCCATAAGGGGAAAAAATGGGTAGATTTGAGACTGCATTAAAATGAAGAGTGTCTCTTGATTTAAAAAAGAAAAGAGTAAAGAAAAAGACAAGCCACAAAGACATTGGCAACACAAATAATGAACAAATAACTTGATTGAAGAATATATAACAAACTCCCAAAAATCCAAGGAAAAGACAAACAATCCAACAGAAACTTCTTCCCCAGTGATAAACATTCATTTTACAGAAGCAGCAGTGGCACAGATGGTGAATAAATATGGCAAAATGTCACCAGAGAAAGTCAAAACAAAACAAGATATCGTTTTCTACTCAGTATTAGCAAAATGAAGAAATCTGACAATACTCAGTATTGGTAAGAGTATCAAGCAAAAGGAACTCTTATACACAACTGGTGAGAGTTTATAATGATTTGGTTCAAACACTTTGGAAATCGTTTTGATTTGGTATGATACACTATTTTTGAATGTTTACATATTCTGCAACCCAGCAATTTCATTTGTGGGTATATATCCTAGAAAAACACTGGCACATGTGCACCCAAAGCCATGCATAGGAGTATTTATAGCAATACTGATGAACCAGTAAAAAATAAGTAAATAAACAGAAACAATGTAATTGAACATAGACAAGACAATCTTTAAATATGATATATTCACACAAATACATAACCGTGAAAGTAAATGAATTATAACATAATAACATACCAAGTTGCAAAGAATTATCTATTATGAAATAAATTTTCTAAAGCTCAAAATGCCTAAATAATAAATTTGTAAGAACACATTGAGATATTTTTAGGAATGCATATGGTAAGACATATGGATTAATTATAATATTGAATGAAAATAGCAAGTTGCAAAAGACTCAAGAATGGTACCATTTTTATTACATTCTAAAATAAGCAAAACTATGTATTGTTTAGAGATACATAGAGATATATATGGTTTTACCTGTAAAATTACATGTAAAAAACAATAGCAAAGTGAAATGGTAAACACAAAATTCAAGATGAATTATCCCTGACAGGAAATAGGGGGCTAGGATGGTAGAGGGCTTCACAGGAAGTCCCAGTGGAACTGGTCATGCTTGGTCATTCTCTGTGTGAAGTATTCACTGGTGTTCATCTTATAATATTTTTAAACTGAAAAGTGTATTGCTTATATTCTTTTCTAGTATCAAATATTACATCATAAAAATTTAACCAAACTACACAAAATTATTTTTGCTAAGATGGCTCTTCTTCCAGCACCTCCTTCCTTGAGTGTTTTGGGTTTTATTGTGCCACTGACCTTGACTGGGGGTCACATGCCTGAAAGAAGAAGAGAGGCGCCGTGAGACAGACACAAGTGCTGTCTGAGCGGCACTCACATCCGATGGTCTTCCCAGCCGGGGCGTCACAGAATTCCTGTAAAATGACACAGCCAGTTCTCCATTATTCTGTTGGGTCATATTTCAGTTTGGTGGCTCATTTTTCATCCTAAGGCCTCTCTTTAAGATGCCCTCCTTGAGAGTGGATGTGGGTTTTAAGTAGTTCCTGGCTGTCAAGTGCCTTCTTTTTCTATCCTCCTAGAATTGAAAGTCATTATTTACACATTTCAAAGGAAGGAAGAGAAAAATTCCTTCATTTAAATTCCAATTTTTGTTTTTGATATACAGTTTTAACACACAATAAAGGTTTTTACCGAACACGTTGGAGGAGTGCGGAGCGACAGCTGTTAATCCATGTGAATTAAGTCATTTTAATTCAGATTGGTTTTTATTCACTTTCACAGCAAGTGAGGAGACCCTAACCACACCACTCCACCTCCTATCGCAGCACCTCCCGTTTCTCAGAACCATTCCATCCTGCTGGTGTCCTTCAAGCAGGATACCTTTACCTCATGGCCTCCCATGTACAAACATACTCCCATCGCATCTGATTCCCAAACCCAAGTCCTTCTCCACCACCCACCTGCCCTTTGCTGCTGGCATGGCTGTGAGGGGTTTGAGCTACTAAAGTGGGTGGATGGGACCAGGGCACCAGGGAGGAATGGGGGGCTGGGCTGGGAAGGAGTTTAACCCAGCATAATACATAAAACAGGAATGAACAGGAATCAGAACCACAGTGCAGGTTGTGAAGTAGATACTAAAACCTACATTTTGGGGTCTCATGGCTCTGAGTCAAATCCTCAGCTGCCATCTTTCATTTGGGTCACTGTTAACAGATTACTAAACCCCTCAGAGCTTCAGCTTCTTTATCTATGAAAGTGGTTAATAACATCCAAATCCCACTGTGGTTATCAGGCTTCAATGTTTATAAATTGTAAATACTCAGTATACAATCAGATACGGTGCTTTGTTTGTCTTGGGTGAATATGTTGAAATTATAAAGGTTCTCCCTAGACTTGTTGGTAGAGATGTAGATTTGTCTTGTTACAGGTGGCTTACCGGCTCATCCTTGAATGCATGTTTCCTGACATTGTTTTTCACTGGTGAATCTATTTCCTGAGCCGTTACAGCCACTGAACCAAAAGCGGGCGCAAGAGTTCACCTGTTGGTCATAATACCACCGAACCACGTATTCACTGCAGTTTCCAGGCTTTAGGTCTTCTAAACACCTAGGGTCTAGGTAGAGAAAAGGACAGTGTGCTATTACAGGCGTTTCATTCACTAAAAAGATGAAAAATAAAAGCTTTATAGAATTTATTCTCTGTGCACACTAACATACCAACTAGGAAAATATTGTTCTAAGTTAAAGAAGAGTTCTCCAACACCCAAAACATTTCCTCCACCACCTGAAACTCCACCATTAAATATACAGTCCTTTGAGAACATAAAAACTTTTCATCTTCATGAAACCCCATTAAGTTTCATATTTCCCTGAAAGCATAACACTGTGAGCCTTCATTGCCTAACATGCTTGTGAGGATGAATTGACAGGAGAAAAATAGAACTTCCTAATTTACTCCACAACTGACTAAAATTTAAATCAATATTTGGAATGAAGATGATTTTTGGCTTTCTGTACACACTTCCTTCTAGTTTGTTTCTAGAAAGCACCACCACAATCACATGCCATTGTACCAATAAAAAAGAAAGATCCCTTTAAGTTACAAAAAAAAGTAAAGCAAAGGATTTTCCTTCAAGTCACAATTTTCTTCTATGAAGAGGAGCTCCTGCAGGGTAATAAAAATGTGACCTTTTATGTCAGTATACAAGTAAGTTTCAGGAACACATCCACTGTAAAAAGCAAAGAAAAGCTACAACAATAAATCCTTTGTTAAATCCCTGCTACTCTTCATATTTCTTACCTGAGGAAGAGAGAAGCCACAAGAAGACCAAATAGATACTTGCTGCTTTCTGTGTGCTGTGAGATGGTTTCTGTGTCACAAGCCTCATTTCTCAGTATCACAACCAGACCTCCCCCCACCTCTCATCATCACTTCCCTAGATTTGAAGTCTGTCTCGGTTCATTTATTTCTGAAACTAAATGAACACTCCTTAAACCGATTGGAAAGGAGCATTGGATTTCTACTACCTTTGCTCTTAAAAATGATAACTAAATAATACCATGTAACTTGTTTTCAAGCCAGTCTTGTCTTCTTTTAAGCAAGGGCATGTTCTGGCATGTTCTTCAGAAACTGTACCTAATGATTAATTTCTATAGATGTTAATTCCATAGAAAATATGTTAATGAATCTAGGTTCTAGCTCTTTTTCCTTTTCTACAATCTAGGGTTCAAAATTCAAATGTCTACATGTGTGAAGGCCGTGCATAAGATAATAGAGAGTGGTAGGGACTATGGCAAACACAAGAACACAACCCTCTGTAAAGACATTCAAATGAAAAACAATAATAAACACTAAAGAACTTTAAAAGTTTTGCAGTCAGTTTTTCAATTTTATATATAATAAAATGAAAATTATCTTTTGTCCTACACCATTTACAATTAAAATCATCCTCTCTAAAGGAGATTACAGAGACTGTCTCTGTGCCTTCTTCACACGTAGATGCAGCAGCTGATTCACGGATACCTTACCTCTGTGCACCAGCTTTTCAGACTCTGAGTTCCAGATGGGACCTGGCGTGCTTATTTCTGGCTCCTCCGCCTCAGCCTCGAGGATGCTGAGCCATGGCCCCAGGGTGGTGGCAGCCTCAGGTGGAGGGGTGGTGGCCAGCCAGGTAGCCCAAGTAGGCTCTGGAGGCTCATTCTCTTTGTCCTGGGCTCTGGGAACATTGACCTACACAAAAAGTTCACATTTTTGCTTCTGCTGATATCAAGGCAAAAAAGTGAGCTTGCTTTTACAAACATTTAAGGAAAAACTCACCATGCTGCTTCTCCCAACTCTCCACTATTAATTCTTTTAATAAAAACTTAGGAAATAATGTCCCTCTTCTAGGTCATACATCTCTGAACACCTAAATTACGGATTTTCCTACCACACTATGTGGGTGTATGAGTACACACTCACACACACTTCCCACACACATGTGCTTCTGTGCTGAGCCTTCTAGAGGGCCCGAGTGTAGGCCACAGAAGACGGGAGGTGGGGAGGAGTTTATCTTCACTAGATAATCATTAATTTCTTTGACCGTTTTTTTCATCATCTTCTTCCCTCCATTTCCTAACACTAGAGAATTTAAAAGTTTATTCCAAAATATCTACCTGAACTCAACCAATTCTGAGAATGGGAATTGGGGTGGCAAGGACAATAATATGCTAAAATAAAAACAACAGCAATCACTTTTCATCTCATCCTGTTATCCAGACCCCAGCATGTGTCAAATACTACAGGATGTTTAGCTTCTAAGAAGTTAAATGTTAGCTAAAGAACAAAGGATTATAATTTCAAAAGCAAATTTTGTGGGTTAAAGACGTAATTGTCATCCACATGGAGTTGAATTGACTATTCATCTCAGTCCTGGCACGGTATGGTCATTTATGCTGGCAGGGTCCTCTCTTGTCTATTTTTTAAATTTGTTTGCTTTTTCAAAATTTATTTAAATTGGCACATCTGTGAACTAGGTAAAGGTCATTTTCGACGCTATCTTACCTGTGTTTCTCGTCACTCCGTGACCAGAGCCAGCTGTCATCATTCGCTGCTCTCTGCCACCAAAGCTGTCCTACTGCTTTTGATTCTGTATGCACTCGCATGCACACACATGGGGGGAATACTAATTAAGCCTATTGCTGGTGTGTATGTATTTACAGTAATTAAAGTCCTACCACGTAAATCAAAGCAAATATTTCCGTTGGGACTGATCGGGTCATCAGCCGCATATAAATGGACACTCAATTCAAATACAGTAGTGGATTTTCACCAGCCCCAAAACACAACTTTTGGTTCAAATGGAGGTAAAACTGAGGTTCATTTGGCATTCCTATTTCTTTCAGAATGGTTTGCGTATACATATGACAATTTGAATGAGAACTTTTGTTATAATCACAGAACTAGAGAATTTTAAGGCTAGAGGAAAACTTTCTCAGTACTTCATTTCCTGGTGGGGGGAAGGGTATGAAGTTCCAACTGATTAAGGAGCTTCCCCTAAATTATTGGTAAGCTAGTGGCAAAAACCTGAGAAATGCCTATTTCAGGAAAGAAATACTGTTTGGTTTTCTTTTTTCTGCACCTATTTTTTTTTAAACCAAGTAAGTTAAAGGAGAAGTTTGCCTGAGGCATACTTTATCAAACATGAGAATGTCGATGGACTGCAATAGACTACACGGCAGATACACCACCTCTCCAGCAAGACTGTCTTTGAAGAAGTGCACTGGGCTGCACGGCTTTCTTAAAGGGATTAACTCAGCCTTGAAATCCGTACCTTACTCAAGTCTTAAGTCCTCGTCAGTTATTCTTTACCGCTTATGCTTTTGGAGTGTGTGTTTTCTCACTCGTGTCATCATTTGGGAATTTTGACCCCAAGAGCATCACACCCCAGGTTCTTAGAACCAGTGAAATTATTTTTCATAAATGAGAATAATTTTATTTTTGGCTCCATGAGATTCAGATTATTTTTTTAAATACACAACTGTTATGGTTTTCCATTTTCATAATTTCCTCCCTTATTAGAAAAGCAAACACGTGCATTGAAGGGATTTTAGAAAATCTGAACAAGCAACAAGAAGAACAGAGAAGTCACAAACCATTGATTCTACCTCCCAGAAATCATCCTGGTTGATATTCAGGTGCACTTTTCCCTCAGTCTTTTTGCTATGTGCATATATTTTTGTAACAAAAAAAATTACTGTATTATGTTTAGTTTTTTAATGTTTTTTTAAATTTAATATATCCTGGTTCCATATATTTTACTGTGACTCTATATACCATTTTAAATACAGAACATACCTAATTACAATGGTCCTTTAAAACACTTAGTTTATTTGCTTTTTTTTCCTGTTAGAAACCACATGGCTGATTACTGGTTAAAGTAATCATATATCTGAGCTTCTGAGACAAAGTCCTCTTCCAAAAAGCTTTAGCCACGTGCACTCTCACTACTGCATATCTTTCTTAAACTATCACCGTTTATTAGATACCGTGGTTGAAAAAAAGAGATTAATTATCAATTTGTTAGGTAATAAATTCTTCAGCTGACGCGTGGCCCCACTGCACTCTGTCTCCTCCGCACGCTCCCGAGCTCACCTTCCACTGGTCCCAGCACACCTTGCCCTGACCTTTCTTTCACTTTGTGGAAAGCCAAAACGACTCCCAACCAAAAGAGCCACGCCAGTCAGGGCGACCTGACCTTTCTTTCAGTACTTCCTCTTCGTTCGGCCTCTGGCTCCAGATGAGCCCGCCCACCACAGTGCCCAGCCACAGAACCTTCCCCAACAACCCAGTCAGTACTGACGAGCTTCTTCTGGATGGTGCACGGTACCTTCTAAGGCTTCTGTGCTTGGCCCTGATCCTTTGGAAGTTAACCTTTGATCCTATTCGTTCTGCATCACTTCCTGTTTTCCTTGTGTAAACATCCCTTTACTAATAAGAGAAATTAAGCCACACCATATTTCTCTTTCCTTTTATTTTTCCCTTTCTTTTCTTAAAAAAAAAGTCTTTATAGCATTGATAAGCAATTAGTAGCCCTGGATAAATTTAGAATGGGAGGGGGAGAAGGAGAGGAGAAAAGGAGAGTGAGGAGGAAAAAGAGAGGAAGAAGGAGGGCAAAGGACTTTGGATTAATTATTTAATTCCTCTAGGCTTTAATATCATCATTTTAAAATGAGAAAACTTAGACCCTAACATAACTTCCAGTTCTAAAAGTGGGAGTTAAGCAGCCCCCAACTTGACTGGTGAAATACACACCATATTCTTGGTAGCGGTTCCCCGTGGAGAGAGGAGGACAAAGAGACTTAAAACAAGCAAGGACTTGAACTTTATTTGAAGCAAGGGTGAGTGAACAAATGTAAACGACGGTTACGTCGTGGAGGTGGGGACTCAGATGTTTATTTAACGTATTCTCTGTTCTCTGTTCTCTGGATCTTAAGCCTAAACAGGCGCATGCCTACCAGCTCCACACATTTCCATTCCCACCACACTGCTTGCCTTCAAGGAGAGCAATGGGCCCAGCTTCAATCAGGGGCTCAGCACAGTGAAAAGACAAAGAACGGGAGACGAGGGGCACGTAAATGGCCAGCATGTGAGTGGCCAGCACGTGGAGTCCGGACCTGTTCTGTGCAGCTGGACGAGCAGATGTCAGTCCCTTTCAGTCTTCGGGCAGCTGTTTAAGACGACGGAAACAGATTTTGAGCAGCGTCCTAGGAACATGGTGAATGTGTGACCCAAAGGAGGATTGTTAACCAGGCTCTACACAATCCCAAAGGCCATTTGGTTTCTGATTTCCAAACAGGCCCCTCATAGTTCATTACACAGAATCTTGCATCTATTACAGACACACTCTTCAAATCTGAGCTCATGTCGTCTCTGCATGAATGCAAATGATCGTCTGTATTAGCCCATGTGTTCGGTCTTAGCTTTTCCCAGCAGTGCGGGTGGAAGTTTCTCCCAGTTGGCCGTGGGGATTCTGCTCTTGCCAGCTGGCTCAGCAGCCAGTGCCTGCAAGGTGCCTGGCTTCCCAGGCTTCTGACCTTGATTGACTCTTTCCAGGTGATAGCACTTTCTTTGCCAGGACTCAGCACTTACATACTTAAACTGAATGTTCTTTATTTGCAGTTAAAGTTGCTGAGGACTGTCAGGAACACCTTGAGTTTTGGGGCTGCATCTCCCCTGATCTTCTGCAGCCTTCCTAGAGGGAAAACTACAGAATTTTATTTTGTTTAAACCCTCTCATACATTAATATAATGCCCAGTAAATGTTTATGGCATTGGCCACATCATGTTTTTGACTGTTCTAATCATATACTTTTACAAAAGGGAGAATGTTCTGGTAACAATCCCTTATTTTATAAATTAGGAAATGGAAAGATTAAGGAACAGGTGCTTCAGCTCTGGCTGGTGTGGCTCAGTTGGTTGGCGTGTCGTCCTATATACCAAAAAGTTGTGGGTACGATTCCTGGTCAGGGCACGTAGCTAGGTTGCAGGTTCAATTCCCCTATCAGGGTGCATATGAGGGGCAATAAATTGATATTTCTCTCTCTCTCTCCCCCTCCCTCCCTTCCTCTTTCTAAAAAGCAATGAAAAACTGTCCTCAGGTGAGGATAAAAGGAAAAAAAAAAGAAATGGATACTTCACCCAATGTCAAGTACTGGACTTCATTTCTAGGATGTCATTCATTGTGAGATACACTATACATTTTTAAAGTCTTCTTTAAAAAGACCACAACACACTAACTAGACATATCCCAATCTCTGAAATAATATAATAAAAAATATAGAAACTTTGGAGCCAAGAAGATAAATATTTAGCTTTAGCATCGAGACTACCACATTTCCTGACCTCCAGGTCTGGGATCTTTCTTCTAGACAGTTTGCAGTAATTTTTTTTGTTTTGTTTTTTTTCTCTCCACCACAGGATAGGAGCATCTTAAAGGTAATGAGTCTATTATTGGCAATATAGGATGCTTACATAACACCGTCACACAGCAATGCTACGAATTAGTTGTTAAGTAGGATTTTACCAAAAGAATTGAATTTTGTTTCTGTTTTTGTTTTTAACACCACAATGAGAGAGTGTTCTTGTATTAAAACAATAAATTATATTGACTGGTATGACCATATCTGTATAAATGTGGCTTAGTCAAGGCGATTTATAAATAATTAAGTCTAATTTCAGGAAATCAACCTAATTTTCATACTAGTGAAGACAGTAAACTAACAGTAGGCTCAATCCCAAGTGTTTTGAAAGTTTGAAAAGTCCATGTCACTTGAAAGGATTAAGTATGGCCTTTGAACAGACTGCTTCATTTAATAGTGAGTATAATATAATTGAGCAATCTACATTTTACTTGAATAGGACATTGGGAGAAAACATAGATGTACTAAAATATTATGTTATTTTCCTTATCTACTGTCATGGAGGCTTAGTACCAAATTAAAATATATGCCATGTTATAACAGATTATTAAGAAAATTCAGCCCAGCCCTGGCTGGTGTGGCACAGTGGACTGAATGCCAGACTGTGAAGCAAAGAGTCGCCAGTTTGATTCCCAGCCAGGGCACTTGCCTGGTTTGCAGGCCAGGTCCCCAGTAGGAGATACATGAGTGGCAGCCAGACATTGATGTTTCTCTCCCTCTCTTTCTCCCTTCTTTTCCCCCTCTCTAAAAATAAAGTTTAAAAAAAAAAGAAAATTCCACCCAAATGGAATTACATATAAGAAAAAATAATTCAATGATGTTATTTTGTGAGTAAAAATAAATAAAATTATACCATTAACAGGTAATGGATAAACTGAATGGGATATAGAAAAGAAAGATGGGACCGGTGTTTTGAAGCCATATAGACAAGAAGTGATGAGTCAGTAGAGATATGGATAAGGAGAACAGAGCTGAGAGAGTGGGCAGAGAAATGATCAGACCACAGAGGACAGCACCAATGACTATGGAAGGCAAAGCAAGACCGGAGCTAGAGATGTGTCCCAGGTTTCTCGTCAGGTGCCCGGCTGGTGGCAGGGACTGCAGCCCCAGGGGGGAATCTGGAGGAGCAGCACTGTGAACATGGTCCATGTTGAGCGTGGGGGACTAAAGTGTGCAGAGACCATCAAAGGTGTCAGTTCAGGGCCCAGGAAAACGGTCTGGGTTGGGGAGGCAGAGTGGAGAGCAGTTAGCTTTGGAACTGAGAAAGAGAATGTGGAACAAGGAGATACGCAGGCTAAGGACAAATCTCAGACAAATTAAGGGTTTAATATTTAAGGGGTAAAGAAAGAAAGAGAAACCTCAAAAGTAACTAAGAGAACGTTCGGAAGGGTGAGAGGAGAAGGAGCGAGAGAACCCTCAGAATCCAAGAAATGAGTGGCATGGTGTTATATGTGAAAGTGAAAAGAAGTAAGAATATGGCGATAAGGGTTGGACAATTAGGAGGTTATGGGTGGCTTTTCCAGCAGAGGGCCAGTGCCACGCTGGAGGCCGTGGCCTGACTTCAGAGGGTGTCTGCAGCAAGTAGAAGTGACGGAGCTGAAAGTGAGAGCCACAGGGAGAGGGAAATTGAGTGTGTGTATGTCCGAGAGAGAGGGAGAAAGAGAGGCAGAGACACAGAGAGAAAACAGCAGAGACTGGCCTGTGGAATAATTTTATTATAAAAAGAGATAAGATAGTAAGTAGAAAGAAGGATATGTGAACAGGAGGGTTAGAGAATGTTTCAGATGGGAGAATCTGAAGCCTATTTACTGACTATGGGGCAGGAGTCCGAAATATTGCCAGGAAAGAGCACAACAGTGAAGCAAGGTCCTGGTCTTGGGAGAGCAGGGAAGAGAATGGGCCCCCGAGCACAGGTAGGGGCCTACCTGGGCCATCAGAGTTGAGGATGGTAGAGCCCAGGACCAGGTTATGGGGTGAAGGACTCCATCTAATTCCAATGTCTAGTCAGAACCTACCCAGACCTCCAGCTCTCAAAAAAACTACCAGTGGAGCCCCATTATCAGAAGGGGCCTTCTTTAGATGGATCTCAAAATAGATTAAGAATGAGAGAGAGTTGTGGGGAAAGGAGAGGATGAGATGGGAGGAACGGCAAGAGTGAAAACTGAGATGGAGCCCTCCGAGCAGCTTGTGTGGTAATGGCGAGGGAGAAGAAATGAGGCAAATGAGGACCAGGGATAGGGTCTCACTAAAAGTAAGAGGGTGGACCAAGAGAGGGTGGGACAGCCCGCAAAGCTAACCTGCTGGGTTAGTGTTTCATAATGTACATTGATATAGAAAACGCATTTCTTCCATAGATGCAGAGCCTGCATTCTACACTTAAGGCTAGCATTGATCTATACTTCAGGGTGATGTCAGAGGGAAAGGAGAGACTCCCAGCTCCCCTTTTCCTCCACCACATCTTTCCACCTGGGGCAGGAGAGACCAGAGGGACTTTTCCTATGCTAGCTTGGTTATTGCTATCACCATTTTGCCACGGAAGCTCTCTGCATAGGAGTCCCACAGCCTTCTTTCTATGGGGAGGAAGAATCTCTGCTGCTAGTTATTTAACTTGCTTGCAATCAGGGGAAAACTTTTTTGTAATACAAAAAAAAATAAGGTTTCATGGAAAGGATAGGTAGGGCTTCTTTCCTTTCTAGTCTTTTGCGTATATGTGTGTGTTGGGATCTAGAATATTTTTACAAGAAACCAGCTCCAGTGAACAATTTTTTTTACTTTTTATTGACATACAATTGATATAAAATATCCTATTTGTACCTAGTTTCAGGTGTACATCATAGTGATTCAATGTTTGTTATATATATTTGTTTTATAGATATAACAAATATATATAAATATATATAAAACAAAATAATCCCCGCATTAAGTCTAATTGCCATCTGTCATCATACGAAGTTATTACAATATTACTGACTGTCTTCCCTATATTGCATCTTCATGACTTATTTATACCTGAAAGTTTGTACCTTCTATTTACTTTTTGGAAGTTTGTACCTCTTAATTGCCTCCACCTATGTTGCCCCCAAACCCTTCCCCTCTCAGATAACCACCAGTCTGTTTCCTGTGTTCACAAGTCTGTTTCTGCTTTGTTTGCTCACTTGTTTTGCTCTTAGATTCCACATGTAAGTGACATCGCATGGCATTTGTCTTTCTCTGTCTGAATTACCTCAGCATAATGTCTTCGAGGTCCACCCATGTTGTTGCAAATGGCAAGATTTCATTCTTTTTGCAGCTGAGTCATATTCCCTTGTGCAGAGCTCCCACCTCTTCTTTATCCATTTATCTATCGTTGGACACTTAAACTGTTTCCGTATCTTGACTATTGTAAATAGCGCTGTAGCAAAAATAGGGGCACGTATATCTCTTCAAGTTATTGTTTTTGTTTTCTGTGGGTAAATACCCAGAAGTAGAATTGCTGGATTGTATGGTTGTCTATTTTAACTTTTTTTGAGGAAACTCCATACTGTTTTTCAAAGTGGCTGCACCATTTTACATTCCCGCCAACAGTGCATAAGGATCTCCTTTTTGATGCCTCTTCACCACCACTTGTTATTTTTTTACTCTTTTTAATAATAGCCATTCTGGCAGGTTTGAGGTGGCATCTCATGTAGTTTTGGTCTGCGTGTCCCCAGTGATCAGTGACGCTGAGCACTGTTTCCTGCACCTGTTGGTCATCTGTATGTCTTCTTCGGAAAAATGTCTATGCGGGTCCTCTGTCCATTTTTAATCAGATCGTTTGTTTTTGATATTAAATTGTATAAATTCTTTATATATCTTTGACACTAATCATTTATCAGGTATACAATTTGCAAATATCTTCTTCCATTCAGTAGGTTGCCTTTTCATTTTCTTGATGGTTTCCATTGCCATACAAAACCTTGCTAGTTTGATGTAATCCCATTTGCTTATTTTTCCCTTTGTTGCTTGTGTCAGAGGAGACTGATCCAAAAAATATTGCTAAGACTGATGTCAAAGAGATTCAAGTCTTTAATTGATTGTGAATTTATTTTTGTATATGGTATAAGACAGTTGTCCAGTTTCATTCTTTTGCATGTAGCTGTCCAGTTTTTCCAACATCACTATTGAAGAGATTGTTTTTTCCCAGTTGTATATTCTTGTCTCCTTTGTCATAGACTAATTGATCATATATGCATAGGTTTATTCTGGACTCTCTATTCTATTTCATTGATCTATGTGTCTGTTTTTATCCTAGTAACCATGCTGATTTGATTATTATAGATTTGTAGTATAATTTAAAATCAGGGAGCATGATAACTCCAACTTTTTTAGTTTTTCTTAAGATTGCTTTGGCTATTCAGGGTCTTTTTATGGGTCCTGTGACCCATAAAAGAAATTTTAGGGTTATTTGTTCTAGTCTTGTGAAAAATGCCATTGGTATTTTGATGAAGATTGTATCAAATCTGTAGGTTGCTTTGAGTAGTATGGACATTTGAACAATATTCTAGTCCATGAGTATTCCATTTATTTTGTCATCTTCAATTTTTTCATCATTGTTGACATTATTTATTAATGCATTTAGAATAATGAAAGATGCCTTCATGCAGGAAATTAAAACAATTTGCTTAATGAATCATTATGGTTATTACCAGTCAGTCTGGTTGAATAATGTTTACTTGATTTTATTGCCCTACTCCCACTTATATCCTGGAAATCTCAGCCCAACTTGCCAAAACCCAGAAAGAATAAAGGAACATGGAGTGCCAGCATTATTAGTCCCAAAGGAAACAAGTGTTTTTTTTTTTTTTTAAGATTTCATGTATTTATTTTAAGAGAGAGGGGAAGGGAAGGAGAGAAACATTGATCCATTGCCTCTCACATGCCTCCAACCTGGGGCCCGGCACACAGCCCAGGTACATGCCTTGACCAGGAACTGAAACAGTGACCTTTTGGTTTGCCAGGTGGTGCCCAACCCACTGACCCATCTAAGCAAGGTTTTTTTTTTTAATGTGTACAGTCTTTTATATAATAGTATAATTTATGCCTTTCATTGAAGAAAATATTTAGATTTTTTAGTCCCACAGCTGGTATAGCGTTCATGGTCAGTAACTATTTGCTGAGGCACAATTTTGGGTTGTGAACAGGACACAAAGTCTAATGAGACACAGATCATGTCCACAAGGAATTTAAGTCCATTAGAAAAATTAAGGTGTATATATAAATAATTATTAGCAATGTGAATTGTGATAAATTCCAGAAGTGTAAATGACCTGGCATTTCAGGAGAGATATGGTAAAATGGATGTACAGGTTTCACTCCCCGTAACTGACCAGAACCAGCAACAGGGAAGGGCATTGCTGAAGTGTTATGAACTTAACAGAACCTAGGAAGTCCTTCTACTTTCTTTATTTCCCAACACACTGTTTCAGATGTTTAGTGTACATCAAGTTCATTCCACAAGTACATAAAATGCTTAAAGTGTAAGTCCTTCTTGGAAGTGGAAGCCTATTAACTTAGATGTCACATAAAAGTGTAAATAACCAATATCAAACTTTTCCCTAAGAAGAGATTTGATAGAAAGAAGAGGAAAGGATAGATATAGGTGTCTTAAGGAGTAGGTAGAAGGGAAAACAGAGAAAGAAAATAGAGGCACAGGAAGGAACTTCTGGGATTATTTGTTTTGCAGTGTTTCCTAGGGTAGGCTTGGGAACAACCTAAGAATCAAAAGGTTTTGACGGATTCACTTTACTTCAGATGTTTGGGTACAATAATTATACTTTAATATAAAGGTGGGTATACATGCAGAGATACTATAAATATGTTTTGTATTAATGTGTGTATGTATATATCTTACCTATACAAATAACAGAGATAAGTGTATGTATGTTTGTTAGACTAAATGTCTATTAGGAATGTTCATTGTTCAGTTTTGTCTTGATGCTTCTGAAAAGAGAGACAGGGTGAGAAAGTGTAAAGAAAAGGGGGGCAAACCAAGAAGCTCAAATTCATTCTGAGCTATCATCATCTCAGTCACAGGCACCCTAGAGAGACCTGCCTGATGCTGAGTTTTTTTTCCTATGTGGCTTTGACATAAACCCAAACTATTTTGGATGTATTCTTCTAATGCCCTTCCCTTCCCAGCTACTAGAGTGAATCAGCTGTCATAACCTATTAACATCCCTGGCCTCTCCCGGCCATCAGACTTCTTGGGTCATGATATGAGGCATAGGGTTTTGTTGTCCTTCATTCTGTGTCACAACTGCCTTGGATTTCCCTCAGGCAGCTCTACTTCACCTCCTGCAAACTAAGCTCATTATTTTCCTTCAACAAACTGTATCCTGTCTCCTACATCCCCCATCTCAATAGATGGTGCTCAAATTTGCCCCATCTCCAAGCTAGAAATCCAGCTGTCATCCCCAAGCCTGTCCCTCTCCCTAACCTCCAATCCACAGCATCCCCAAATCTTGTTCATTTGACCCCAGAAATGGCTCTCCAGTCCATGCCTCCTTTTGTTCTCATGCTCCCATCGTCTCTCACCTGGACTATCACTCCTCATAGCTCAGTCTCTGGTCTCCTCTCCTGCTCCTCCTATTCATCTGCCACACTGAAACCGGGGTTATTCCTCCTATGAACCCACTATGACCATATGACCCTTGATTTAAAAATCTCTCTGCTTTCTCCTGATTGCCTGGCCTAGGGATGCAGTTCAAACTCTTTAGCTTGACAGCTCAAGTTATTTATCCAGATTTAATTCTCACCATTCTGCCACACACACTTTAGGATCTAGTTAGACTTAACTTGTACTAAGTTATTGAAATGTCCTGCCTTTCGGAATGCCCCATTGCCTACATATTCCTTTTGCAGAAAGTACCCTGAAAAACTCCTGCTTATTCTTAAAACTCAGCCCATTGCCTCCGCCTCCTCTGCAAAGCCTTCCATCTCCCTTCCCTGAAATGAATTGTACCACCTCTTGTGCTTTATCCACAGCTGTACTAAAGTTATTAACACTTCTTATACTTACCCACTCCCTCACAGACCCGGACGTCTCCTGCACAGAAACTGTGTCTTAAAGATCACCACCCACTACAGCAGTAGATGATCAATACGTTATACTGGATTCAGGACTTACAAGGTGAACTCAGCTTCAGCACCACTTGCTGGATGAAACCTGAGTTTGCCCTTGTTTGGGAAATCTTTAGAAAGGGACATGAATCGACTAGGAGAGAGACAAAGTGATAGACTGTGTACATTGTTGTCTGTAATTTATTTGAAAATGCTCAATAAAGACCAGTGTCAGCAAACTCTGGGGGCCAAATTCTAGACTTCATCTATTTGGGAAGTAATTTTATCCAAACACAGCCATATTCATTCATTAAGTACCGGCTGTGGTGCTGTTGCTCTTCACAGACAGAGTTGAATAAGTGCAGCGGAGATCAAAGGGCCAGCAAAACCAAAAAGATGTTCTATGTTGCCTTTTATAGAAAGAGGTTGCTGGCTGATATAAATCATGCAGAATAAATGTGTGTGTGTTAATTTCAATCAATTGTTCAGGGGCAGTCTGTTGCCCTAGATGAAATTACCCATCTCAGAGTGGTTAATATTTAACTAAATAGAAATATATTAGAGGCCTTTGTTCCCTTTCTGGAACAGAGTATAAAAATCTAGTGAGTTCTATAGTCTGTCCTTTTAGGAATGGCTTCCTAGGTCTGATTCCTGAATGGTCCTGGATCTACCTACTGATCTGGAGATTCCTCAAGTCCTTAGTCCAACTAGGCAGCTGAATCCTGGTGCTAGAATATTATTGCACATGCTCATAATGAACCTTTCATGTTCATGAAAACTTCATAAAAGGACAGGACAGGGACTTCATTGAGCTTACAGAACAGGGTCATGCAGATATATGCCCGCTTGCTAGAGGATGTCCTTATGTGTAGGAAAGATAAGTCTAGACCTGTCTTGTTGTAACTTGGTGGGGAAGAGACTACAATACCCATTTACCAGTGATTATGGGAGGCTCTCCAATTTTGACCTAAAAGAACCTAACAATTTCTTGTAACCTGATTGGCTAAGCTCAGTGCCCAGAAACTGTCCATGAAAACAGTCACATTTGTCACAGTACATTTGGGGGGTAGTTCTCTGTTGATCTGAAACAAAGCATCCACCATGCACCAAATGCATGTCTAGCTCCCCTCCCAGTCTCCATCTGAGCATAGAAAGTAGAAGCTAAATGAGCAAGAGTGTGGCTTGGATTGAGTCATAGTGGCAGGTTGAACATTGTGCACTTTGAAGAAATTTGAGAGGATGCAAAAATGGGCAGTGACACCCTGGCTGGTGTAGCTCAGTGGATTGAGCATGGGCCTGCAAACCAAAGAGTTGCTGGTTCAGTTCCCAGTCGGGGCACATGACTGGGTTGCAGGCCAGGTCCCTTCCTGGTAGGGGGCATGTGAAAGGCAACCACACATTGATGTTTCTCTTCCTCCTTTTCTCCCTCCCTTCTTCCTCTCTAAAAATAAATAAATAAAATATTTTTAAAAATGGGCAGTGGATACACAGATGAGAAAGAGTTGTGACCTGTTATCGAAGAATCCATGTAGCATGGTGAGTAGATGACTCAGGTAGTACAGGGTCAATCTGTTCGAGTGTATACAGTTACTTCGTGGTGGCAGGGGTCTAATAAAACTATTATTAATACATAATTATTTATAAAATATAGAAATATTTTTAAATTTGATCTTCATTCTCACCAGCCCCAGAGCTATTTCAGAACTAGAAATCCGGAGACAAAAGTGCTAATATTTAGAGTCAAGGACCTGAAACTACAGATGCCTCAGCTGACTCTTGGCAGTGCAAGGCAAGATGTTCTTCGGTGTCAAGCAGACAGAAAACACAATGTTAAGCTTGCAAATTAAGCAAGATCGTTACTTACTGACTCAGAAGTTTCTTTCTGAGGCTCTGGAGTGGAAACGCTGAGTTCTTCCCCTGGCGTGGCAAGTCCAGGTTCAAGCGGTGATGAACCCAAAACGTCAAAGAGGTAGGACTCAAACTTCTCACAATGTTTTTTAAACAGTCTTTTCTTCAGCTTGTCTTTTAAAAGAGAAGTAGAAAAGGGAGGTAGTAGGAAAAGGAAACATTACTCAAAACCTGTTTAAACAGCTCTACATTCTCCTCTTAGTAAAAAGACTTTCCCATCGCTTGAAGTCAACTGCCAGGTGAACCAAGTTTTAAAGCATTTTTACATCATTAGTAGAAGGCCATTTAACTAATTTAATCAAATTTAATAATATGTGAAGGCCCAAATAAGCAAAAGAATGACTTAAGTGCTTGCTCATGTAAAGCATCGGTTAATTGTGGACTACTCTGTGGAAGGTGCAAGGCTCACCCTTAGTAAGTTTAACATGCAGTTTTAGGGACAGCAAAAGGCCAGCCAGCCCAAAAACAATATCCCTCTCTGGCTGGAACAAATAACTAACTCCTTTGGTTTAGATGATAAAGCTCTTTAATTAACTTGTCTCTCTGAAATGTGCAATACTTCTGGTCATTCTAACATGTTAACAGCCCGATGAGATTGAATGTATCAGACAAACCCATTAGTCACCCAGCCAACTGTTAAGGAAATGGGACCCCAGGTTGGAAAGATCTGAAGAAAAGGGTGACTAGAAAGTGGCAAGGTTCTGAGTATGGTATGCTATGGCTAGGGCCAGCTGTGTGAGACCCAGAGTGGGTTGGGAACAGCAGGAGGCAAGGAGGGTCGTGCCAGGCCCTGTCAGGCCCTCTCCCCGGGGGTGGAGAAGAAAGGGTGGTGCCAAGCCGAAGCCTGTGAACACGTGGAGCACCAGTTTTACCTCCTTTGCAAGCTTGCTGGGTGTGGGCCCTGCCAGAATGAATGATCAGCTTCCAAAGAGCTGGAACGCATATCATTGTAGAGCAGTAATGACCACACTTCAGTCTTGGATGGGCAAGCATCTTGGAATGCCTCTTTAGGAACTATCCGTCCCCATGTGAGGGTAAAGTAGCATGCGGAAGCCCATCGCTTCAGCATTGACTGTGAGATAAATACTCGAAATGTTGCTCCACCGTGAGATAAACTCCTGATATCCACCTATTTACTCATTATCTGTTTTCATAAAAACAGAGGATGTGCTACTTGAAGAAACTTGAGAGGGTACAAAAATGGGCAGTGGGCACACAGATGAGAAAGAGTCGTGACCTGTTATCAAGGAATCTCCATAGAATGGTGAGTGGGTGATTGAAATAGCACAGGGTTAATCTGTTCCAGTGTATACAATTTGGTGGTCTTATAAAAACAGAGTATGTTCTCTGTTTTTATAAGAACAGATAATACAATAGAATAATCCTAGTTACTGTGTCTCTCATCCCTTTAGATTACTACAGCTTTTCTTCATTCATCATGCACTTCCTAATTCATTGATTCTACAGTTACTTTCTACCTTGCTGCTGGCTTGCTCCATCTCTTATTCAGGTCAGGTAACTTTCTGAATTTTAATCTTAGCAATACCCCCAAGTTCTATTCATCCGTGTTCCTTGACCATAGATACATCAGTGAACTCCAAGACCAACTCAGCACTTGTCCCTAATGAATAAAGACAAGGGATTATGCTCTCTAGACAGGATAATACTAAATGCTTCTACCTTCTGAAGTTTATGTTACAATTTAATGTTTGCCTAAGCCTCATTAGCCCCCACTTCCATTTTTATTCAGGGTGATGCAGTGACATGGTACCTGGAAGAACAACCTAAGTGTCTTTGCCCTGGAGCTGAGTCTTACCTTGCAGGGCAATGAAGTCATCAAACTGATAAACGTGCCCACTATCGGTAGCAATTAGATTCATTTCTTGGTAGAATATATTGAAGTTGGGGTCATTTTTCTTCACCACCCCAATCACAAATATTTCCACATTGGCATCCCTGGCATTCTTCACCACCTCTGTCAGATTCTTTTCATCTCGGCTATCTGTCTGCCCATCCGTGATGACCAAGGCCACTTTCTTTACGCCCGGCCTTGCAGCTTGAAACATTCGGTTGGCTTCATGGAGGGCTGTGGCCGTGTAGGTGCCTTCCCCCAGGTACTGCATGTTGTCCACCGCCAGCTTGAAGTCGTCCTTGCTGGAGAACTGCGTCAGATGTGCCACACTCTCTACCTTGTGGCTGTAGTTGATTATGCCTATGCGGACTTTGGTGAGGTCCAGAGCGACCTGGTCAATCAGGGTGTTCACAAAATTTTTGATGATCATAAAGTTTACTGTCCCCACACTTTCTGAGCTGTCAATCACGAACAGCAGCTCCAACGGAGCCTCTTCACATTTTGGCCCACAACCTGGAAGGTGAATGTCAAGACAGAAACACTTCAGAAAGGAATGCAAAACACCACTCGCTGATAGCAGATGGTTATGTGTGTGGTGGGGGGAGCAGTGACGAGAGACGGGCACGGATAAACCTGAGACCTGGACTTTTACCTTCCTTCACTGTGACTATGAACATAGCTGACACCCGTCTCCCTTCTGGTTTCTATACCTGACTCTTTTTAAGAAAAAAATTCTTTGAAAAGAAAAAACTATAGATGACAAAATAATAAGCACTAAGTGACAATCTCTCTGATTAAAAATTAAAACTCTTTTTTTAGAGTCAGCATCCCTGGTGTCTGTCTGTCTTCTGATTCCATTCCCCTCCCTCTCCCAAGAGATAACCACTAGCCTAAAACTGTTATTCCACCGTTTTCATTTAATCTGAATCTGAAAACTAATACTTCAGTCTTCAAACACATCCCTGTATGAGAACAGAGATTGACTCATTGGCACAGGCACTGAGTAAAGTAATGGGATGAAAAATTTTAATTGTGAGGGAAGGAATAGAGCTTCTAACTGTACAAGAATAAAGAACAGCTACTCTATTTATGCCCCCAGTCACCCACAGTGTCAGCTAAGGTGGCTCCCATCCTACCAACGAGGCCAGCTTTCCATCTGTATTGTGAAACCTTTTGAGGGCATCGAGAATGCTGGTCAATAAACAACCTCTTTTTAGGGTTTACCATTCACAGCAGTTGCCAGAGTCCCCAGGCAATCAGAATTATCAGGGACCCATTGGTTTATCCACAATCCTATCGACCAACAACCCTACCACAAAAAGTCATGAGGAAACTTGGTGCTGATTTTATAGAGCTTCTAGAGCTCAGAAGTCACATCTAAATTGGCCTGTCACCACACAGAGTCCCAGGATGGTCCTGAAGTCTTTCGGGGGACAAAGCAGTTCTGGAGTTCTCTGTATGGAAGAACAATGATATTCCTGCCTCTGTCCTCTTTAAACACAGAAGATTCCTCTATCTTTCTCATTCCATGTAATCTCTTGCTTTGGGGCTAATCTCTTTTCTTGACTTCCTCTTTCTGGTAACTCTACTTTCAAGTCTAAGGTATTCAGCCAAATATGTAGAAGCATTTAGATATAGATGTGAAGCCAGAGGACCTCCCGACTCTGTCCCCTGCCTTTCAGGTGCCACATACTTTAGAAACGGTGCTGAAAACAAAATATAAAAAGACTTCTGGCTTCAGGAAAAACGCAGACATGATAGTCACCAGCCAGGCCGGACTCAAATACCAGCTGGGCCCCTATGGTTCTGTTTCCTTTGTTGTTGTTTTTCCTTCCCAAGCTGAGGTAAAGGTCACTGAATATAAATAAGCACCGTGCATACAAAGTCCCGGCTGCCCACAGCTGCGAGGCAGGCATCTTCGTGCTTCTCAGCCAGCTGGGAAGGTGGCTTTCTTTTCCTAATCAGGGTTCCCACAGCCCCTCTCACTGCCTCCTTCCAGTTTCCCACTGACTTTTCAGATGAGCTTTAAACTTTCTCATGAGCTGCACAGTATACAGTTTCTGGGTGAGCACATTATCTTGACCAACACAGAATATAGTGGGGTTGAAACTTTAAAGGATTGTTTTTTCCCCCCTCAATAGTCAAATCTTACCACATATTTCAAAAATAAGTTTGATAATTTCTTCTTTCTGGAGGAAAAAAAGGAATATGTATTAATTGTATGGCCATAATATTTTTCCTACCATCATAAAAGATATGTCTTATTACAGTCAGCATGGGGTCATTTGATTTCATCCTTCCAGAGCAGAAAATAAAATAAATAAATTGTTAAAATAAATTTTAACAGAGGTTAAAAGGTGGCTATAATGTGACATAACTGAAATGTTGAGTTGTGAAATATAATAGCTCAGACTTTTGGAGTTCAAATTGTGGCTCCAGCTTTTATCAGCTGCATGACCTTGGGCATGAGGCGACAGAGTATCTGTGTCTCCAGAATGGGGATGGATGATCAAACAAGGCAACACGAACAGAGCTCTTTGCACAGGGTCTGGCCCCACAAAGTAACCCCTGCTTCCACGGTTTCACCTTCCATGGTTTCAGTTACCTGCAGTCAGCTGCAATTTGAAAATATTAAATGGAAAATTCCAGAAATAAACGAGTCATAAGTTTTAAGTTGTATACTGTCCTGAGGAGCAAGATGGAATCTCGTGCTGTCCCACTCCAACCTGCCCAGGATGTGAATCATCCCTCTGTCAGGCATATCCATGTTGTATACATTCCCCTGCTCCCTCACTACCCCGCCCCCTACTGGTCACTTAGTAGCCAACTGGGCTGTCAGATCGACTGCCGTGATATGGCAGTGCTTGTGTTCAGGCAATCGGTATTTTACTTACTAATGGCCCCAAAGCACAAGAGTAGTGATGCTGGAAATTGGATATGCCAAGGAGAAGCTATAAGGTGCTTCATTTAAGTGAAAAGGTAAAAATTCTTGACTTAATCAGGAAAAAAAATCCTATGCTGAAATGAAGTTGCTCAGATCTACGATAAGAGTGAATCTTCTATCCGTGAAATAAGATACTTGGAGAGAGAGAGAGACCACATTCACATAATTTTGATTATAGTATAATTATTATATTTTATTATCAGTTGTATTGTTGATCTCTTACTATGCCTAATTTATAAGCTAGACTATATCATAGGTGTGCATGTATAGGAAAAACATAGTATATATAGGGTACTGTGTGATTTCAGGCATCTACTGGGGGTGTTGGAATATGTTCCCTGTGGCTAAGGAGGGAACCACCGATGCTCCCTACAGTGGTGTGAGCGGTGCATGTATCCAGTTCCATGATTTAACCCACATGTGCGGAGCAACTAGGACACACATCATGGCCAAAAGAGAATGTATTCTTTGCTGTACCCCCTCTTTTTCTGTACCACTCCCCAGTTTTGCAAGTCGCCTCTCCAGCATCCTAATCTCTCTCTTTGGCTCTTTCATGAAAGGTCCCAGTGTTCAAATGCTCCTTCTTGGTCCTGATGCCCAGGGGCCCCCTCAGAAGGGCCCAGCAGAGCTGGGTACTGAAGTACACCTGCCAACACCCCGCCCTGAGTAGTACGCTTACAAAGAACTGGCCTGAGACTAGAGGAGGCAGGGCTCTACATTTGCCAAAGACAGGAAGCTGACAGGGATGCTTAGCTAATAGATAAAAGAAACAGGAGCCCAGCAAATCTCGACAAGAAGGAGCAGTGGACCTAATCTAAGAAGATGAAACTTAACAGTTGCAAAAGGAAAGTTTCAAAGAAAAAATCTATAATGGCAGAATTGGGGTGCAGTGACATTGCTAGTGTCAAGACTTAATAGAGCACATGTGGGAATGTTCAGGGCATTTGAATTTAATTTTTTTTTACCATAAATTAAGTAGAAGCCAATAATTCCAAGAGGCTATTTAAAAAGAAATTCCAGTATGATATTAAAAAATCATATAAAGTGAGAGTGTCAACAGTTATCCTTTTTTTCAGGTCTTGGCATGCTTTTTCACATCTACCGAGTCATTTAAGAAATCTGAAACTAGAATGGAGAGAAAGAGAAAATTTATATATTTATTTATTTATCCTAGATTCTCACTGATCAAAAATTCTCTTTTCCTTCACCCTTCCCTTCCTGCTCATCCCCTTTTCTAGAATCTGGAAAGCCAAAGTCAGAAAAGTCATATCCCCATTTCCAAGATTTCTGCCTCTTGGCTACAAACCTGTCTAAGAGATAAAAGTCTGTCTCGCCCCCAAACATCATCATACATCATTTTGCTTGCTCCGGACCCACATGTCTCCTTCTATCACAGCATCTGTAAAGCTGTACGTGAACATCCTTTGCTTGTCTTTCCACTGGGCTGCTAGCTCCCAGGGTGCAGAGACAGTCTCTTATTCTCTATTATCCTCCCAGTGTCCCCCCAGAGCCTGCCCTGGAGGACACACCCAGTACATGTTAGCGAAGTGGATGAACAAGTGAATGGGTGAAGGAAACCCGCCCCTCCCCATGGTGGAATAGGAAGGAGGGTATAAACTTATGGGGTCCCTTTGTCTGGGCATGTTGCACATTCTCCCCCGCTACTTTTGGGGCTGAATGGCTGCATGTGCCACTGCTTCATTCACCGTAGACATCTTGGGTGTGCAGAGGGGGTTGACTTGTGGTGGGGAAGAACAAAGAAATGAAGGTAGCTGAGCCATAAAAAAAGCAAACAAAAAAGTGTGCAGTCCTGTTTGTCACACACCTGGCTCTCATCTCTCACCTTTACTACCGGCACTCCCACGCCACTCACACCTGGATTTCCTAGCACCGTACCTAGAATCAGCATCCCCAGACCCAGACCATGATCCCCTCCAAATCAGAAAGGGAATAAAAGAGAAGGTCTGTATTTCTTCTCCATCCCAGAAGATAGAGTGCCTTCAAGTCAGAAAGGAAGAATTAGACGTCGCTATAACAATTCTGGAACATTTCCACCCGGCGGGACTTCAGAGAGTGAGTGTTTTGTCTGCAGTGGTGCAGGGAGAAGACTAGGGAGCAGTCTGTAGATGCTTCCCAGTCACGTGTCTTCATGGATCAGTACATGAAAACACTGGGGCTGCTGTTCTTTTCAGGGCACTTCTAAAGAAACCAGTTGAGGAAAAAACAGCCCCTATTCTGAAATGCGAAGCATCATGTAAAATACAAAGTCATTTGCTCATTTGGCTTCTTGTAAACAGCTCACCTAGTTACCATTCCTACCAGGAATCAGAGGGGAATAGTCACCAGTCTATCAGGATGCCAGATAAGGGTTGCTGGGTGATATTTCTCCCTCACATTCAGATTCCGTTACCTCGTGCCTCTAAGTCAACATTGGAGTTGTTGGCAGCACTGTCATTTAAACAGCAACTGGAGCTCTGCATCAAAATATTTGTACTTCCAAAGCTAAAATCTGAGTGTAATAATTTTGCAGATACCCCCACTTAGCCTCTAGGAGTAATACTCACTGTAAGTCCTTGGTCTCCTTTTGGTCCCTGCAGCCCCTGCTTAGCAGAAGAAGAGTAACAGTCAGTATAGGTTGGAACCAGCTAATGTGTAAAATTACAGTAAGGCTTTCAAAGTCACTCCTTGCCTGTTTCCCTGGCGATCCAGGCTCTCCAGTTTCCCCTTTACTGCCTTTTATCCCCGCATCACCCCGTTCTCCGTGCTCCCCCTGTAGCATACATTGAAAGGTAAGTTTAGAATGTGAAAGGCAAAGCCAAATAAGAACAACTCTGACATGCTGTTTATTTAGAACTGGTATCTCTTGAAGAGCTGTAGTCCTTGCTGATACAAATGTATGATAGAAAAAAAAAACGTGGGCCTTTTACTCATCCCACCCCCTTCCCAGGTGCCATAATCTAATTCATCCTGAACCAGAGACGTCAGAGTGAAGACCCTGTAAGATACCATTGGGTCAGCTGACTGCCCTCAGGAAGTTTAACTATTACATATTTTATACCTGAGTTATCTGCTATCTTCAACATGTTGTGTTGTGAGGATTTATTCCTTTGTCAGCTGGTTTTCAAGAGTGATGGAAATGGGATTTTTTTTTAAGTTAACTTGTTCGTAGATAGGAAAGAAAATGCATAAGGATTCACTTTCAAATGGATTTTTTCCCCTGAGAGTTTTGTAAAAAGAACAGTAACAAGTATATGAGAGCCCTTCCAAAGTTCAAGTCAAGCAGTTGAGATCCTAAACCTATGAATGTTTTCTAGGTCCTGAAATACTTACCTTCTGGCCAGGGAAGCCGTGGCCGGTTGTGCCCTTAGGCCCAGGAAAGCCTTGAGGTCCTTGCTCTCCCTACACGCAATGTGAGAAAAGGATGTTCCTGTTAATCTTCTGAGAAAACTCAGAATATTCTTTGGGTCAGGTATATACTTGCGGTTTCAATACTGCATGACAGCATTATCTAAATTTGGGGTGAAAATACATGTGTCAGAT
Source organism: Tonatia bakeri (assembly GCA_004024845.1). Classification (NCBI taxonomy): domain Eukaryota; kingdom Metazoa; phylum Chordata; class Mammalia; order Chiroptera; family Phyllostomidae; genus Tonatia; species Tonatia bakeri. Next base: position 55,982 of record PVIA01002865.1, on the reverse strand, counting down.
GGGCTCCATGCTCTGCTAGTAAAAGTTGAACTGCCAGGAGTGCAGCAGAAGCGAGGCAGCTGGTTTATCAAACGTGACTATTTCTAGGTGTAAATGCTGCCACCCTGGCATGTTTCAAACTATGAACTTCATACCAATTGGTTCACACATAGCGGTGAGCTGTTATTTCACTTGTGACATTGATGGTGATTTTTATAATCTTTATATTTTGTCTAAATTTTATATGTCAAAAGCATGAATTATCTTAACAATGGACAAAAAAGATATAATAGCATCTGATGAATGTCAAGGAGTTGTTTATACAATTTGTCAACACTCAGATTCCAAGCTGGAGATCTGAGCAGAAGAAATGAGAGCAGAAATATCTGTCCTGCTTCCAAAGATTGCACTGCTAACACTGGTGTAATAAAAAGGAACGGGCAGGAATGTGTGGGTAATACAGCCCATCCTCATCACACCTACTGGGAAACATGCTCTGCTAACAGTTGGTCTACAGCCTCACTTGAGTGTGAAGGGTCGAAGCACCTGCCTCCACACAGACTAGGCAGCCGGCCTGCAGAGTGCTGTGAAGGACAGTGGGAGGACACCTGCCTGAGAGTCTCCCATTCTTTCTTCTAATGAAGGAAAATTTAAAAATCAAAAAAAAGTATAGGAAAATATCCTCTTAAGAAAGATGTATCAGTAATGATACTCTGACATAAATTTGTTGTCTCAGGATTTTTCTCTGTGTGTGTGTGTGTGTGTGTGTAGGTGGCTGAAGACTTCTTCATTCAACTATGTCCCTGGTTAAGAGTAGCTGAGGCTGTCGATGGCATGAGGCCACCGGTGCGGGGATCAGCAGGGTTCCTGGCCAGGTGTGAGGGAGACTAAGGTTCTGGGAGAACGCAAAAAGAAAATCTGTGGTTGGCTCTGTCCCTGCCCCAAAGGACAGAACAGCATGACAAAGGAGCTGGGATCACAGTGTGATGGTGAATTATCACTGGGAATTATATGTTTAGATGAAGTGGGTCCAGAAAGAACTCAAAACCTTTCTGAAAATTATTCAGAATAATTATTTCTCTTACAAGCTTTCAGACTCCTACAGCAGCTGATGCAGAATGCTCAATCAATGTCCACTACTAACTAACTGCTTTTAAGAAACGACACAACTTCCTAACAAGGTCAACAGCCGCTGTGGCTTCACTGATGTGCCCTGAGCAGAAAACCCCAGAGTAGCCATTACCAGGTCAGGACCAGCTCCATGCTGAGGGGTTTATTTTGCATTACTTCACAATACAGACATTTTAATATATAATTGTTAACATTGTAGCTATTCCAGGCAGCTGGGTTTCCCTATAATAAAGGTTTTTTCCCCCTGTTTAATCACCAGTTTCCCTTCAAAATAGTTCAAGGCTTTCTATAATTTTCAGAGCAGACAATCTGGCTAAAAGCCTTTAGCAAGTGAGTCCATGCCTTAGCTTGGCAGAAGTGAATGCTATCCAATCAGATTTGTTTCTTTACAAATGTCAGGAAAATGATATACTGTGATTTTGGCGTGGGTCAGAAGCAACTGCAGGAAAGAACCTGTCTCTCTGAAGGTATAATTAAATTGAAATGTCAAACCCGGCTTCTTAACCACTGTATCTTACTCTTGGATCTGTCCTGTTAAAGATGTGATCTTTTTAGCTTTTCATACCATTGCTTGTTTTCTGGGAGATAACTTTCTAAGGAGCATGCACAAGCACCTGAACATTTCAATAGATCTTTTTTTCATTACCGATATCTCAGGAAACAACTGTTATATTTATTTTTTTCTTGCAAATGTTTTCTCAGTAAGATAAAATTCATAGATGATCAAAAATGTAAAATAGATGTCAGTCTTCTAATTAGGGTGTAGAAAGCCAGAAAATAAGCTGCTTTTATTCTTAAAACAGCAACAAAAAAATGCTCACTACTGAAGTCACACCTTCCCTTGAATCCATGACAGAGCTGTGGCTGTGGCTGCAAGGCAACAAACTAACTCAGAATCTAAGGAAACACAGGTTCCCCCAGGAGAGACAGGGCCCTGGCACTCACCTGCCTGACGGAAACACCAGATATCGTGCAGGCTGGTAGGAAGAATCCAACTAGCATTTTTAACAAGTTGCTAAAGGCCGAGTGTGGTGAGCGTGAGAGGCTAGAACCCCTGGGAGCTTCAGGTGCAAGGGGAATTCATACCCACTCACGGGCTTTTCCCGGGGGACTTCCCCAGTGCTCAAGAGAGAGACTGGAGACAGGGCAAGTCCTGAAGCTCCCTGCTGGACCAGGCCTCAGGGAGGGCAGCCGTCCTCTGGAGAAAGGCACAAAGCCCTCTCTAGGACAAAAGTCTTCAGCTGCTGGGGTAGTCGCAGCAAACACTGTCCCTTTGAGGGCACAGGTGACAATCCACGGCGGCTGGGAGAAGGAAAGAGAATAAAACCTGCAGAAGTACATCCTGGGCCCAGACTTTCAGAGACACCTTCCTCCTCGGGGAGGGTCGGGAAACCATCCTCAGCCCAGGCCAGCAGAGGCCTCCTATGCATTTGCTGGAACTCACAGAGCTATATGTATTCGAAAGGGGTAGGGCTTTTTTTCTATATTTAATCCTTTACTAAAAATTTTTAATTAAAAAGAATTAACAGAACACTTAGCAAAATGAATAAGGTCTGTAGATTAAATAGTAGTATATCTACACAGTCAGATGCCACTAAAGACATTTCAGTCGACCACGGACCGAGTACACGGTGGTGGTCATGTAAGATATAGATAGAGTTGAATTTCTTGTAAGGAATGGAGGATATGTGGTGCAAGAGGATTTGTTGTTGTCATTGTTCTGTTGGGAGCAATATCTGCGGGGTTCGGGAACAGATTCCCTCTCACTGTCAGCGCCTTAGTTTTGGGAGCACAGATTGCCTCCCAGTCGATCCCTGACCTGTTTCAGCACGGAGGAGCCCGTCCCCCACGCACTGCATACTCCGAGGGCTCTACCACCCTCCCAGATCTGGCCTGATGGTCTGCGGGGCACACTGCTGGACACTCTTTGTTAAGGACCTGCAGTTCTGTACAAGGATGTGGGTCCACAGGAGCTGCCTTAACAAGTACTAAGTGTCACTGCCACCATAGTAAAAGCTTTCTGTGGTTAGTGTGGTCAGTTTGTCCCTGAACTTTGGAAATGTTTTTGGATTGTAATGATGTGAAGCATAGATAAGTTTTATTTTCCTCATCAATTCAATGCCAGAGAGAACACCTTATACCACATGGAGTCAATGCAACCAAAAACAAGTTTCCAAAGTCAAATTATTGAGTCCTCAGCTCTAGACCCCTCCACATTAAACACCCTCTATTTGTATGAATAGCACACAGTTCCTTCATCCGACCACCGCTCCAACATGCAAGAGCCAGAACCTCATTGCCACAGCAGTCCCCCGTGATCCTTCATCTCTCCATCTGTATTTCCTATTCCTACTGACCCTCAGGCCACCTTTCACTCCCGCCCTCCAACTGTCACCATTATGATGGTTTGTGCCTTCTCCAGCCAGTTCCCCCTCTATAGTCCCAGTCAGTCCAGCCTACACACCTGTTCATGGAGCAGCACTGACAGCTCTCATGTTCTCTTGCTGACGCTGCCAGAAGGAGGGGATTGTGGGACAGTTTTGTAACACCAGCAGTAGTGTGCAGTGATGTGCTGTGTCTTCCCATTCCCTCACCACTCACTCACTCACTCACTGACTCACCCAGACCAACTTCCAGTTCTGCAAGCCCCATTCCTGGTAAGTATCCTACACAGACAGACCATTTTTTAATCTTCTATACCATATTTATACTGTACCTTTTCTATGTTTAGATGTTCAGATATGCAAATACCACTGTGCTATAATTATGTACAGTATTCAGTACAGTAACGTGCTGTACAGGCTTGTAGCCTAGGGGCCCTAGACAACACCATATCACTTAGGCATGTAGCAGGCTATGCCGTCTAGGTTCATGCAAGTGCACCCTGTGACGTTCCCATGATGACATAATCGCCTACTGACACATTTCTTGGAACACATCCGCGTTGTTAAGCAACACATGACCGCAGCAATTTGCTGATGTTTATAACTTTACTGTGTTATGTGAGAGAGTGTGCTTGTTTGTATGAGAAACACAAAATGTTTGGGGGTAAATACGGCAACTTACTCTCAGGTGTTTCAGAAAAATAATAATGTTTGTGTATACACACGCACACACAGACTTTGATGAAGCAAATATGGTATGTTAACCTTGAAGAAATCTGGGTCAAGGGTGCATGGGAATTAATTCTTTCTACTATCTTTGCAAATTTTTTGTAAGACTGAAATTATTTTAAAATAAAAGTCAAAATTAAAATACTATATAAAGTGAATGAATGAATGCACTAAATGGTTGCACAAAAGACAGCATCCGTCAGTGCTGAAGGAACTGAAGCATGAGTATACAAGTACTTACCTGTCCAAAGCTGGGAACCCACAGGTTAAAAGAACAACACCAAGAGACCTAAAGCAAAGCCACAGTTGTGGGTTTCTCCCTATCCAGAGATAACTTTTGATCTTTTTGTCAATGGTCCCCTGAGGAAAATTTTTTAAATTGCTTTATGGGGGTGAAGAGAGAGAAATCATTGTGAGACAGAAGCATCAATTGGCTGCTTCTTGCACATGCCCTGACTGCAGGATCAAACCCACAACCTAGACAGGTGCCCTGACTGGGAATTGAACCCATAGCATTTTGGTTTATAGGATGACACTCCAACCAATTGCTCCACACTAGCCAGGGAAAGCTTTGCTCTTTGAATTCAGGAGGCTTATGAGGTTACCAAAACCCTGTTGCCCCAGATTTACACTCACACAATATTAAGTTCAGTTCAACCTTTAAACCAGCAGTAGCATTGCCACACTGGGACACCGCCAGTTTATAAGCCTGATATTGGTTAACTCCACCATACTGGGATTTTATCTGCATGGGGATTATATAAACACTAATTGAAAAAGGAGGACATTTGAGCTGTACAAACAGAAAGGAAGCCATCAGCTACCATTTTCCCTTCCTGTTTGAGTTACTGCCTCTGAAGTTTCCTCTGTCATCTCATAGGTAATAATCAAGATAATTATTTAGAACATGGACATCACTCATTTCACATGTACAGAAGAGTACTAGAAAGTCCACGATAGGGGAAATTTTTTAATGTCCTCTAGGATTTCAGCACTTGCCCATTGTCTCAGGCTAAACTGTGGATGGTAAGAAAAACAAACAAACAAACAAAAAACCATGATACCTAAGTGGGACTTAGGTTCACACTTGACACCCTTTTTCTTTTACTGTTAAGCTGCTTTCTTTCTTATCTCTTTTCTTGCTAAAAGGAAAAGGGCTAAAGTCAAAATTAGAAAATGTATCTCCAGTATTTCCAGCTCAACTAGAAGCTTGGGTTTCTTCCCTATCAAGATTTGTGGTCCTGAGAAATTGCAGAGGCTCAGTTACACATGAGAACAAAGGGAACCTCTGGTCAACCTCCCATCATAGGTCAGCTGGAGCACTCTGGGTTGAGAGCTCTTGCTATAGAAGCAATGAGAGAAAGCATTTTATTTTTTTACTACATTTTCTTTGTAGGATGCAATCATGCAACCATTTTAAAAGTCTAAACCCATCCCATCTTTTTGTAGTGGCCCCCAAAACATCCTAGGATAAATCAATTTACCATTCTTTTTTTTTTTTTTTTTTTGCCTCTTCTTGTTTGCCTTTCTTTGTTCCTGATGGTGATTAGAGTATTGCTAATTAGGAACCAGGGGAATTGTAAAATTTGAAAGTGGGACAAGCAGCCTTCTGCCAGCTTGAAAAAAGGAGCCAGCATTGGGTTAAGATGTTGCTTTAGTGGGTAATGGTAGAGTGCGCACGTCCCAGTGACCTGCCTTGAATAAGCATGGAGCGTTTGGCCTGGAATCCAGGAACCACTCTGCATGGAAAGGGATTATTTTCTTATACTTGGTGGGCACAGCTGGTTCACTTTAAAAGGAAAATGGTATTTTCCAGGTGGCCTATGGAGACCCTATCATTGTACACATAGTTGAAGGTGATCCAGAGACCCCTAGAGCAATGGAATGGTCTGGCATTTTGGCATTCGCCCCCTCCCTGAAGTTCCGGTCCTAACAGTTTCCTGTGTGACTAGCAGCTGCCCCTTGTTGTGTGCCTGAGTGCGAAGGACGGAGCTAGGCAATGACAGAGCTAGACACGCTCTTGTTTCACTTCCGTAGTAACCCTGGGAGAAAGTATCTAAATGATGAAACCGAGACGTCAGCAGTTCTTCCACGTCATCTCAGATTGCACCTGACCTCACAGCAGAGGCTTGACCGGAAAGTCGGCCTTCTAAACGCAAAGCTGCCAGTTCCCCCGCAGGCTCTCCTGCCTTTCATTTCTCAGTTTCCTCTTGCCAGAGTGGAAGTTCCCTCATGTCCAACATGAAAATCAGTCAAGAGCTTCCAGTTTTGTCAAATCTTTTCCTTTGTGGAATTGAATTCTTCTACCTTAATGTCTCATATTGATAGATAGGGTGTGGCTCAAATAACGCCCCCCCTTTTTTAATTACAAAATCTTTTATTACAACATCATAAGCAAGTAATTCTGTAACATAATAATATCACACTCAAGCATACCATATGACATTTTAGGTGAAATGTTCAAACTAAAACTATAAATTATTACCCCCATGTTATTACCTTGCCAAACACACTCAAGCAGGTGTCACTTCTGCCAGACCCTGTATTTCGGTTTAGACAGTATCCTGAATATGTGTATGTGCAAGTGGACTTAATGCACACTCTAGGGTGCTGGGTTAACATTCGAAACGCCATAGTCAGTGGTCCACACTTCAAAGACATGTGCTTTAACTACTACTGTCTGAATTTTCTCCAGAGGGAAGACAAAAATGATTTCCCCTCATTCAGAATTGGTGCCTCCTATTCTCATCCCATAACGAAGAATCCCTTCACCTGACCTGACTAACAGGTTAACTAGTTCCATCATGAGAATGTTCTTATATATGTGATCATTTCACAAATATGAGAAAAAGAGCAGAAGTCTCTGGGTAGGGAGAAACCCACAAAGTGATCATTTTATGCAACATGCTTACATAAAATGATAAAAGAGAACTGGAAGTTGGACCAAGCTATCACTGCATGTTTTTTCCATGCATGTTAGTAAGTAGCTGAATGTAGGGTAGGATTCTAACACTTGCTTTAAATAAAACATGCCACTTAATAGCCAGGGAGTCGAGGAGGGTGCAGGTAACTTATTGACTGTTAATCTTCAGAGGCTACAGACTGTCATTGAGAAGAATGTGACAAATTGTAAATGTCCGAACTGACCTAGGTTAGCTGACAACAGTTATAACCCAATGTGCTGAATCTGGGCATATTTTTACCCAATCATTTTGCTTAAACTTTCAGTCGCTGCTTTCATTTTCCTGTTTATGCTTACTAGCAGATGATACACTGATTAGACAAGTGGTACATGAATATTTGCAAATAATCTTAGCAACAGAAGCCACTTGACCATTTGATTACTGCATGGACACATGTGCTCACTGTTATGATTTTCTCTCCAGATCACAGAATTTAGTCCTGCTGTGTGATAATAAAATGATTCTTAGTGCTATAAATACTAGAATTAAATACATTGATAGATCACAATGCAGAGTATCATGGCTTCTAGGGGCTTTACCAGTTGGAATCAGTTCTATGAATTGACCTGTCCTGCCCTTCTGCCTAAATATTCTTCTGTAAAATGGGCGAAATTTCATGAATATCTTGCAAGGCATATGAATTACTTGCATCACGAATAGTAAATAGGAAATGACAAGGTTGGCTTCATGGCATTTGCCCTGCTGGAGACGGGGCTCAGGGATGCTCCCTTGGCTCAGTGCCCGTGCAGCACGTCTCCTGGTTTGCTCGTTTCTTTGTCAGTTTGGTTTTTGAGCCCCTGCATGGCTCTTAGTGCTGTCTGTGCCTTGGCCTTGGCCCCTCGCTTTCACTTTTGTGTCATCCTTAGCAACCTTCTTCACATCCGTGGTGTTAACTGGGACCCTCTAGGGACAATCTCCAGTTTTCTAATCCCCAGTCCTATCCCGGTCCTATCCTGGTCTCTAAGCACCAGGTCTGACTTGTATCTGCTTTCTACACCTTCCCACTTGTTGGCCATTTCAGAACCAAATCTATCAAAGACAGAAATTCTATTTAGCCACATTTATTTATCTTCCTGGTTTTCCCTCTTTAACTCACCTCTCAGTCTTTCAGGATTTTCCTGCTCTGACCTTGTCTATGCTCCCTGGATACCGTCATTGGCTTGTCCAAGCCAGCAAACACCTCCGAGGGGTCTTCCCTGACTCACCCTCACCCTAGCAGAGAGTAATACCCCATAGATCAACCCACACCTTTCCCGTAGCAGTGTCTCATAGCAGGTGTGGATGCTCACATCCTTTCTATCCTATTTGTCTTAAACTCCCCAAGCAGAGGCTCTTCATCTTATTTGTCTGTGCACCTTCTGAGGTACCTATTTCAGGACCCCACATGTCCCACTAAGCTAGAGGGAGTGGATGTGGAGGCTGGGTGTCATTTTGATGGAAGATGCCCAGAGACCATGCGCCCTAAACACTGTCTTATCTAGCCTTACAACCCCCACAGGTACTTAGTGCTTCTCTGGTTCCTATGAGGCAAATTTCATGATAAGCTTTTAGGGATCGATATGGACCAGAGATAACAGCCTAGAGACACAAGGAACATTGCCAGCTGAGATTTCACGATGTGGGTCGTGAAGGAGGTATTTATAAACGGCCCTCTGGCCTGGAGTCTGGAGCTGAATCCAGGCCTACTTTATTAGCAGCTCCTGTGGCGCTGGCCCCAGAGGCTGCTGAACAAAGGAGTCAAGGGCTGGCCAGCAGTTAGAAAACCGCCGTAAGTCATTTAAGAAGCATCCCACTGAATGCACAGGCTCCTTCCATGTTGCTGCCAGGGTGTGGGGATGGGGGAGGTGGCCAGAGCTGCTGCCACGGCATCAGGAAATGGGGCTCCTTCTTCAGGGACTCCTGGCACAGTCTTCAGTCCCCATGTACACATTCGCTGAATGAAAGGATTCCGTGAAATGTTGTATGCTTTTCAGATTTCTCTTTTCCATGGATCAGTTTATCAACACACAAGAATGGACTCAAAAGCATGAAAGGCAAAGCCTCCCTTGTGCTGATTTAACATTGGGGTAGGCTCAGTAATGGCTCCAAAGATATGCAGGCCCCAGTGCCTGGAATCTGTAATCTATTATACACACACACACACACACACACACACACACACACACACACAAAACCCAAAAAACAAAAACAAACTCAGCCCTATAAATTCCAAATATACCACAGTATATGTCATGGCCTTGCATCCTTGGACATGTAGCCAAAGGGAAGATTCTAATTAGAATTAAACAGGCTCAGCTGTGCATAGACTTGAGAACCACCACAAGGAAATGTACCGTGGGAGTCCTTTCCACGAAGAGGAACAGAAAAGTATAGCAGGCCGCTTTATACACAAGCAGAAGGTAGCAGCTCCCGCTGTCACAATGAATGTCTTAACTGTCACACATTTAGGTGTGAAGGCTGAGGAAAGGCAAACTTGTTTTGGCTCCAGGTTATGTGTTTAACCTACATCAAGAATATCCCAATGTGACATTCAGCCAGGCCTTCCCAGGCCTCAGTTATTTCCTGTGAGTAGGTTTGGTGAGACCTGTTAACTTGTGAGGTGCAACCGAAGAGCAGACCAAGGGGCGGATCACCCCCCTCTTTTCATCCTGTGGCCCCTTTGGCCATGCTGGGGACTCCCAACCCACTGTAAGCAGAGCGCCTGCTACACCCACACGCTTCTGGACCAGGCCCCCAGCCGCCAGGACACCCAGACTGCTGCCCCTCCCACATAGAAATTCTGGAGACGTTGTTGACACTGACATCTAAAAGCCATAACGGAAGCATATTGCTTTTAAATTCTTGCATTTGAGATGTGAATTCCAGAATATATGCCTCTGTGTTGTTCTCCTAGTTTCCTCTCCTGTCTGACAGGATCACAGCTGCGGAAAGACAGCAGCATTCTCTGAACCGGTTATTCTCTACCCGGAAAGGAAGCTCAAAGAACTAACAGCTTATTGCACACTCAGAGAGATGCCTTCCACCAGGATTCTCAGCATTAGCTCCTCTATGGGGATTAAGAAGTGATGTTAATAGAGATCTATGAATTCCTTAAATTGAAGGATGACAGGCTTATTTCCCTCAGCATAGTGTCCTCTAGCTTGATCCCTGTTCTTGCATATGGCAGAACTCCCTTCTTTTGGGGGACTGGATAATATTCAATTGTGTGTGTACATGACATCTTCTTAGTTCACTCACCCCGCAGTGGGCATTTAGGTTATTTCCACATCGCGGTTATTGTGACTGGCGCTGCAGTGCACATAGAAGTGTGCTAAGTGAAATAAGCAGGGCGCAGAAGGACAAATCCTACATGGCTGTACTATGTGAGATAAATAAAATGGTCAGGGTCCTAGAAGCAGAGTAGAATGAGGCCAGGAGGAGGAGATGGGATGTGGTTTAGTGGGTGTAAAGTCTTAGTTATGTGAGACCAATCAGTCCTGGGGGCCTTCTGAGGAACGTACTGTCTGTAGTTAACAACACTGTACTGTACACTTAAAAATGAAAGTGGGTAGGTTCCACATTAAGTGTTTTTTTGCCACAATAAAAAATAAAAACAACAGCTAAAAGTAATAAATTTGTTTAAAAAGGAGATGACAAATATTCAAGTATATTTTTAATAATATACAGAAAATTCATTTTTAAAAGCTGGAAAAATGCACGTATAATAAAGCCTTATAGTTAATAGTTCCTATGGTCAGCCCTCAACCTCATTCATTTCTATGCCCCATTTTTCTTTCTTAGTGCTTCCAATTTAACACAATAGGAACTATTCCTGACAATTCAAATGCCACTTTCAGAGGGGCAGAGCTAACTCACAATGGAAGCTTTTCTCTTGGTTTTCTCTGCAATGCTCTTTTAGACTGAATTCATAAGCTGCTTAATGACAATTTAAGAGTTGGCCTTAATATACCACATAACACACGGATGTGTGACAAAGACACAGAATAAAATAATGTGAAAAGATCCACAAAGTCACAGTCTCTTATAAAAATAAGGCTTTCAAGAAAATTCTGTTGTTAACAAAGTTAGCTCTGGTTTTAATTGCATCATGCTTGCTTCAAGCAAGAAAATGTAAGTTGAAGTCTAATAGTAAAAGGGACAAATAATGTGTAGTAGAATTGCATTTACAAATTTTTATAAGCTTAGACTCATGCTCAAAGTGAAGCAGCAAACCACATCAAAGAGTCAGCAGCAGCAGAAAAACTCAAGGGTAGGCAGATTTCAGTTCAATATAGAGAGGGAAAGCCTACCAATTATGGCTATAGAACAAGACTTCCAAAACACAGTGGAACGGAACTACTACTGCAAGTATGGGAAGTTATGAGAACGTTCTCTGCAGCGTTATTTAAGGAAGGGAAACGTAAGTTATATCACTTATATCACGGCAATGTTATGGGTTACTACATAGCTCTTAAATTACAGTAACTGTTTATGTATTGATTTGGAGGGCCGTCCACGCTCTATTAACCAGGGGTGGAGCGGGGTTGGAAGCAGTCGGGGGAATTCTGCAGAGAATGGTGTTAAAGGCTGCTGTGCTACTCATGTGTCTGTTCACACATCTGTTGGAAATATGGCAACTACACCAAACTCCAACCAGTGGCAGCCTCTAGGACTGAAGGGGAGAGGAGACTTTCACGACTTCGCATGATTACAAGATATTTGGATTTAATACAAGTATATATTACTTTCATTTTAAAAAGCAACAAACCTTCCTGAATTTGTTACAAGGTCACTGAAAAACATACAAGAAAGGGGAAAAGCTTCCATTCCCTGGAATGTCCACACAGAGTGGAGGACCAGATGCCTTTTAGAATTTTAAAGTAGATTCTTGTGTTGGATGGGAGGGGTATTAGTAGAGCCACTGTTGATTCAGAAGATCAAGGGCATGACCTCTGGCAACTCCTTTCTCTCTGACATCATGAGTATGTCCTTGTTTACTAGATCTTTCTCAACAGCCTACATGATACCATAATATCTTTCATCTTAAACACAAATTTACTTAATCTCACATGTCACTCCATTACTCCATTTCCACGTTCTCCTTTTCAAAAATGTTGCCTGTGTGCTCTGTCTGCACTTCTTTTCTCACCATTAACTCTTTTTAAAAAATTTTTAAAAACTGTACTTATTAATTACAGTTGGCATACAGTATTATATTAGTTTTAGGTGTACAACATAGAGATTAGACGTTTTATAACTTACAAAGTGATCACCCCAATACACCTACTCTTTAATTCCCATTATAACCAACATTTATGGGGTGCTTACTACAAGCTAAACGTGACAGTGAAACTATACATTAATTTTTACACAACCTTATCAGGCAAGTTTTATTATTACCCTCATTTGATAAACTAAGAAACAGGAATCTGGATAGGTTAAGGACCATGTGCAAGGTTATACATCTCTAGACAGAGCTGAAGTTTGAATGCAGGTGGTCTGATGCCAAAAGCTAAAGACTTAATCACTCTGCTACATTGTGTATGAATAATAATACCTGATATCTGTGTGCCAATTTGTAATGATCAAAATGTGACTCGTGCCTTTGATTCTCAGAGTAGCCCGATAAGGCAATTCGTGTTCTCACGGAGGTACACATTCTAAGAGAGGGGGACCCATAAAGACAGGGAAGTAAATCTAGGACGGGCAGGACTGAACTTGTCAATAAGACATATCCTCAAGAACTAGCCATAAGTTGAACATACAGAGTTCAAAGGGCTCACCTGCAAACGTGAGCTTGCTTGATCTCTCGAAGCACTGATATTAGTAAGGTCAGAATGGGTCAGCGAGCTGAGACAGCAGGAATTATTAGACCAGCTCAAATCAGAAGGAATAAAGGGATTTGGTCATTTTTTATATAGTGGCCTCTTTTCCACCATTAGGTTGCCTGAACTTTATGGTCAGTCAGTGACCACATTTTACCCTGTGTCTCCAGGGAAACTTCACATAGTAAATGCTCAATAAAAGTTATTTGTAAATGACTGAGGTGAAGAAGTTTGGGCTTGGCCTCGCATTTCTTATGTAAATTTTCTAAATAAAACTGCCAAAACTTTAATACAAAATAAATATAATAATGACTAGTCATTCAAAGCAAGCTTTTAAAGATATAAACACCTAAGTATAACTTTGTATGTTTCTCACTAATTTTTATTTGCTCTGTCAAGTTTAAACTAAACCACGTGTTGCCTCCAGGGGTAATCAGAACATGTCTACACTTTTACCTTAGAATTCCTATTAGGAATGACATATAGTTCTGGGACTTCCAAAAGGTCTGACTGCAAGTATGTTGGTTTATATCTACTGGTCAAGTTTTCAAGCAAGCATCACTAGACTTGCTTGTGTGATGTTTAAACAGGAACTTCTCAAAGTTCACACTGTCTGTTAGCCTTTTCCTTTCTCTGTCCCACAATGCAGAAACTAGTAAGTCTCACCAGCCCTTGGAACTCAGGTCTTAGGTATGACAATAACATTTCTAATAACAGAAAAGAGCTTAGTTATCTTCTCAAAGTCTAATCTCAGAGAACTATTTTTTGAATTATTTCTTTTATATGGCTAAAATTTGTAACAATATTAGAGCCATCTACTCCTACCACTATTTTCCTTTTTTATTGAATTTATTGGGGTGACACTGGTTAATAAGATCACATAGGTTATAGGTGTACAATTCTATAATACATTGTCTGTACATTGGATTGTGTGTTCACAAACCCAACTCAAGTCTCCTTTCATCATCATAAAATTTTGATTTTAAAATAATTTCAGACTCACAGAATGGTAATAATACATATATTTCCCATATTCTCTTCACCCAGATCCATCAGTTGTTAAGACCTTTCCCTGTTTATTTTATTCCCTGTGTGTATGTGTGCATGTGCACGAGTGTGTACATGTGTGTGTGTGTGCACAGCGCTTATCTCCGATGGTCACCAGTGACTTTCCTGTTGTCAAATCTAATGATCACTTTCCAGCTCTCATCCCATCAGCAGCACTGAAAATAGTAGATCATTCCCTCCTTCCTCTAACACTTCCACACTTGGCTTCCAGGAGCCACTTCCTCGTGGTTCTCCACATACTGGCTACTGCTTCTCAGGCTCCTTCGCTTGCTGTCCTCACCATAAACACCTCCAAACACGAGAGGGCCCGGGGCCCAGGCCTTGGAGCTCTCTCTTCTCTGTCTACGTTAACTCCCCACATGTCCTCATCCACTGCCACAGCCAAATCACTGTGTCTATGCTGTTAAATCGAATGTATACCTCCTGTATGGATCTCTCCTCCAAACTCTAGGTTCCTATTCCCAAACTCCTACTATCAGCCCCACTGGAGGTTTAGCTTTCCGTGTCCGAATCTACATTTCAGGTTATATGAAGTGGTTTCTTGCACACCTCCTCATCCCCGTTTTCCTACAGACTCTCCCATTTCAGGAAATAGCAACTCCATCCTTCCAGTGGTTTGGCCAAAATTCTTTGTCATCTTAACTGCTTCATCTCACAGCCCACGTTCAGTCCAGAATCCAACCAGTCCTTACCATTTCCACCATCACCACCCTGGGCTAGCCCATCTCCATCTCTCATCCAACGCTGGCGACATCTTCCTATCTCCGCTTTTTATTTGTCTTTGCACCCCATAGATTATTTGCTACCTGCTGCCAGAACCATCCTTTTAAAACATGATTTATGCCGGGTTACTTCTCTGTGCAAAGCCTTCTCACCTCATGACTCACTTCATTCCTTGAGTGTGCCAGCCATGGGCTCATATCCCAAACTGCTAATTAAGAAGACCAAAAGTTTTCCCACCCACAGTCTGAGCTTCTCTCCCACTTTTTAACATGCAAGTATGGAATGTCAAGAGCTAGGAATGTCAAGAGAAGGACAAAGAATGTGGCCAATAAGGAAGCATTTTTGACAAAGGAAGCAAAAGCAGGTGGTAAAGGGATTGTCCCAATGGGAGAAGTGTTTCCCTGGGTCTTTTGTTCCTTTAATTCCTCCTTTGGAATCTACCATCAGTACAGATGGTCTATACCAGCTGACTTTACTCAGTGCCGGTTCATGACTTCATCAGCAAAGCACCAGGCTTAAACTCGAGGAGAGTTTGTGTCTTCTTGCCAAGGCTGGTTGCAATGACATTGCCTCATGCACTAAGAAGTGGTACATTATAAATACACATATTCTATCACTCAAAAGGAATGGGATAACATCGGTGTGTGATATGTGGATTCAGTCTTTCTAGTTCCCAGTTCCATGAGATACACCACTCTTCATCCTGTACTTTCAACACAAAGACATTCCACTACTCAGGTGGCATAAGAGAGACTGTATATAGCAGATGTCACAGATTGAAAGCAAATTGCTTTAGAGAATAAGACTATGTAGACTCATAGCTTTCACTCTGAGTGAAATAAATATCAAATCAAAACATGAAACAAAGCCATCTTGTTCTTTATAAGGTAAAGAGCCAATAGACCCAATCCACAGGTACCTACATTCTTCTCCTCCACCATATGGTTTGATTTTTTTACTAAGTGGATATAAGGGAATGCGAACAGAAGCTCTATAGAATCTAATCTCCATGTAGAGATGTTTTAGCGCTCACAGTTACTCCTATCCCCAGCACTCAGCACCGTGTCCAGCACATGGTAGTTGCTGAGGAGTATTTGTTGAATGAATGCTCTGGAAGAGAGGCGAGAGAGTCGATATTAAGGAAGGCTATAGACAGGACTTACTCATTTTTTTATTGGATACCTAATAGATACCAGATATGTGGTAAGTGCTCAGGAAACAAAAAATAAACACAAGATATCTGCTAATCTCACATATCTCACAGGATCTGGTGTTTAGATTAGAAAACAAGTGCTTACAATGCCATGTAGAAGGATCTGTGATGGGGTTATTATGCAGTGTGCTGGGAAAACACAAAGGAAACACAGGGTAAGGAGACAGGGAGGGCTTCTGGAGGAAACCCACCTAAGACAAGCCCTGACATAAGAGTAGAAACGAGCCTGTAGAAGTGCGGAGTGACAGGGGTTTCTTGAAGAAGAGGGAACAGCATGGGCTAAGGTGCCAGGGTCAGGAAATGCGGCTTCCACAGGAAACTGAACGACGTTCAGTAGGACTGCATTGCGGAGAGCAGGGGTGGTGTCGGTGGGGCAGTGTTGAGACGATATGAGACTGGGTGTCCAGATCAGCTGGAGTCATGCCAATTTTTGAAGCTGATCTCTTTGGGTGTGTTCAAAGACTCTTTAGATGTATTTTGTTGATATGAAAATATATAAAGGTTTTTAAAAACATAAACTAAGTTTTCGGGAATGTATTTATGTTTACATCTCACTGTGGAAATTTTCTAATGGCACAGAAAGCAGACACCTCCTTCACTGGACTTTGGCAGGGAAGTTGGGTGATAACAAGTGGTACTTCTGTCATACATATCTCCTAAGCCACATAATTTCACCCACAATGTCTAAACATACAATTATCACAAACTGAGGAGAGAGAAAGAGGGGAAACAGAGAAAGGCAAAGGAGAGAGGGAAATTCCACCTTTGTTTTCTCCAAATGGACATAATGAGAACTGTATCTAGGATTAGGATTTAGGATTTTTTTTTTTTACTTTTTGTGCCACCTTCCACATATAAAGTACAGGTCTGTATGGTTCAATAGCTCAAACTTCAGTTGGCAGATCTGCAATCAGACTTATATATCTGGCATCAATTTTGTCATAATGTTTTCTATTACACATTTCTGTTTTCAGACACAGGGCACTAGATATAAATCCTTCCCTAGGGAGTTAAATTTTTGTGAACTGATTATAAGGCTTAGATTTTCAAATGCCATTTGTAATTGCCTGAATTCCTGAGTAGCCTCCTTATTTCATTCCTGGTCCTGCTACACTCTATTCTTAGCCCAGCAGCCAGTGTTATTCTTTTAAATAGTAAGTCAGAACATACCCAGAAATCAAAACTCAGAAATCAGCTTGACTCTGAGTAAAAGCCAAAGTCCTTACAAGTGCCTACGTGGCTATACCTGCACTGGCCTCTTCCAACCTCATGTTGTTACTTCCCTGACCTCATGTCCGGCCACTCAGGTCTCGTTGCTCTTCTTGGAATGTGCCAGGCATCCTCCTGTTATCGAGTGGCTTTTGCATGAGTTCCTTTCTCGGCCTGGACTGTCCTGCCCTCAGAGACTCACAAGGGTCACTCCCACACCTTCCTCGGGTCTCTGCTGAAATGAGACTGTCTCCTGAGGCCACCCCACTATATACTCCTGCCTGCTCCCCTTTTTTGGTCATAGCAGTTCCATCATCAGACATATAACTTATTTACTATATTTGTTAGTAATAGAATGCAACTTCCATAAAGACACATCTTTGTCTCTTTTCCTCCTGATACATCCCAAGCACCTAGAACAGATCCTGGCATATTTATATATGCCCCATAAACACATATTGAATGAACTAATATAAAATTTTGTACTAGCTAGGACTGAATATTAGGGTCAGTATCCTTAATTTGGGGCAGAAAGAAGATCTGATTTAAAAACTTGTATATAAATGCCCTGGCCAGTATGGCTTAGTTGATTGGAGCGTCATCCCATAAACTGAAAGGTTACAGGTGGTAAACTGAACTGAACAGGTGGTTCAATTCCAGTCAGGGCACATACCTAAGTTTCGGGTTTGATCCCTGATAGGAGCACATATGGGAGGCAGCCAGCTGATGTTTCTCTCTCTCAAATTAATGTGTTTCTATTTCTCTCTCTCTCTCTCCTCCACCCTCACCTCTGTCTCTCCAAAAAGCAGTAGTAAAAATATGTCCTCAGGTGAGAATTTAAAGAAAAACTTGCATATAAGCTTACTTTCCTTACAGGCACAACAGAAACAGACTCTGTACCGAAGGACACACTAGCGTCACTCACCACAACCCCGGCGAAGAGCCAGCGCGCACTGTTTGCTGAGTATACGCGCGGCAAACGCCGCACAGCCAGTGTGCTCCTTGTGTGCAATTGCCACAGAAAAGTAATTAAAGAAGAAAGGACAGATTGAGGTCCGGGGAAGATTTATTTCTTTCTAAAACTGGCATAATAATCACAGTGGGAACTATTGACTCATCAGATTTCACTTTAAAACCAACAGAAGCCAGCTGGAGAACTTTCAGAAGACTAGTATTCTAATAAATTAAGAATCTGTTTTCAACTTTGAAATTTAAGAGCTACTCTTTAAAGGCATAATGGCATACACCAAAAAAAAAAAAGTCTTTAAAAAGCTCATCTCTTTACACCAATGAACAGGAATGGATAAGGTGTTAGTTAGTACTACACTTTAAATGTTATGTCTACAATATGAACTCACGAGAAAACCTGTCCCTTTCCAAGACTTACACTTGCTGGTGAAAACTCCAAAGCTGTGAAAATCTAACAGCTGGATAGCACTGGGTCTGTCATTTATTTCTAACTTAATCGTTAACTTAAGAGGCCCGTGGAAAGTGTCGTGATGTGGCATAGTGACAGGCTGGTCTGGTGACAGGCACTAATGGACCATGCTTCCTTCCCCTTAGCTTCTTTTTTTTCAATTACAGTTGACATTCAATATTATATTAGTTTCAGGTGTACAGCCCAGTGATTAGACATTTGTATAATTTACACAGTGATCCCTCGGTAAGTGTATTCCCCACATAGCACCAGAGATAATTATCACAATATTTTTTACTCTACTTCTTGTGCTGTACTTAACATCCCTGTGACTATTTTAATCTATTGATGAGTCTTTAGAAGTAAGACCTAGATCAGCTCAATCAAGAACTTTTGTATATATGTTCTGATTATCACTGGGCAAAACAACCACCAGATAAAATACCGGTGGTTTATTCGTATCAAACAAGCACATTTATAACATTCATTGTGATCCCATTGTACTATGGTAATCGATCACAAACACATACTTTCAAGAAAGCCAAATCCAGCACTTCCAAGATTTGTTATTAGATCAACCAAGCATACCAAACTGTAAGAGTAAGGTATTAGTATGTCCTCTATTAAATACTAGGATTTAGAAAAAAAAGTTATTTCACAAGTTTAGAGTTCTCTTAATGATGGAATTTAACCATGGTTTATTGAATTGAAGTATATACAAAGGAAGCCCTTTGCGGGTCAACAGGTAGAACTTTACCGTCACTCACCAACCTCCACACATCCATTCCATTGCTCATTACTTTGTTCACTTACTAAATCAGTATTTGTTAAGTGCCTGTGATGTGTCACTCTGCTAGATGCTAGGGAATTAGGGATGGATAAGAGAAACAAAGCCAGTGCTCTCAAGGAGTTTTTTTTTTTAACTGGGAGAAGACAGATAATATACCAGTATACAAGGAAACAAATATTTCCATATGGTGATATTGTTATGAAAACAATAAAACAGGGCAATATCATGGAATGATTGAGAACGGGGTAGAGATGGAACGGTGAGGTTAAGAATGGTTTCTCTAAGGAGATAACATCGGAGCTAAGATCTATAAAAAGAAGGAGTCAGCCATGTGAAATGCTAAAATAGGAGAAACAGTAGTACAAAGGCCCTACAGAAGGAATGACCTTTGTTTCTGAAAAAACAGGAAGAAAACCATTGTGCCCTGATTGTATTGTGTGAGGTATAGGCAGATGCAAGTCTCAGAGGTGGGCAGCATCCAGGTCATAGACAGCTTTTAGAGCTTTTCTCCTTCTCTTTTTTTTCTTTCTTGAATTTTTAAATATGTTATAGGAAGATTGATAGGGGGAGGGGTGTATAAGGGGACTAAATGGTAATGGAAAAAATACATGGAAGGAAGGAAGGAAGGAAGGAAGGAAGGAAGGAAGAAAGGAAGGAAGGAAGGAAGGGAGGGAGGGAGGAAGGGAGGAAGGAGAAAAGAAGAAAGGGAAGGAAGGAAGGAAGGGAGGGAGGGAGGGAGGAAGGAGGGGGGAGGGAAGGAAGGAAGGAAGGAAGAAGAAAGAAAGAAATTAAGAAAGAAAGAAATTAGAAAGAAAGAAAGAAAGAAAGAAAGAAAGAAAGAAAGAAAGAAAGAAAGAAAGAAAAAAAGAAAGAAAGAAAAGAAAGATAGGTTGGTTACAGGAAGACTTTAGAGCCTTTTAAGCAAGGAAGGGATATGGTCTGAATATTTTTTTCTAAAAGAATATTCTACATAGAATAACTATGCAGATTTTAAAAACTCAAATATAACATTTGGAAATAAAAAATATAATTGAAGCTAAAAATTTAATGAACAGACTAAACAACAAATTCGATACAGCTGAAAAAAGATTGAGCAAACTGGAAAACAGACCTGAAAAATCTTAGAGATAATGTGACTCAGACAAGATTGAAAATACGAAAGGACAGATACTGAGAAGGAAAAAATAAACAGGTTTAACTAATTGCAGTTCCAGAAAGACAGAGAGGGTGTGAAGTAGGGAATGTTAGAGCAGGTTATTTCAAATTACTTGTTGAAAAGATAAGGCAGAGAATTTCCCAGAAACAATAAAAAAATACTAGTTCACAGAATCAGGAATTCTAACAAATCTTAAGCAGGATAAATAAAATGAAATTTACACCTAAATGCATCACAGTGAAAGGGCATAACACCAAATAAAAAGAGAAAGCCTTAAAAACCACTGAGAAAAGGACAAATTATCACCAAAGGAATAGCTAGACAGTCTAGATAATGTTTCATGAGCAATAACAGAGGCCAAAAGACAGGAAAATCTTCATGTGTACTGAGAGGAAAGCTGTGTATCTAGAATTCTATACTTAAAAAATGTTTTCTAAGAAGATATTAAGGAGAAATATATATAGTTTCAGGCAAACAAAAATGAGGAGAGTTTACTCTGGTAGATCTTCACCAAAGAAAATTCTGAATAATCCAAGCCAGGCAGAAGTAATTCAAGCCTGAGGTGCAAGACAGATTAAAGAGTAGAAAATTTGTGGATAAATCTAACTAAGCATTAATGGTATTTAAAATGTCTTGAAGGATTGAAACTTAATTAAAATATAAAATAAGAATAATAATATTAGTATAGGGGTAAATGGAATTAAAGTTCTGAGCTATTACAGTAACCAGAAAGTTGATATGGGTTATTTCATAAGGCAACTGTGAATATTTTTAAGAGTAATTATTGAAAAAAGAGGGAGAATAATGTATAAATTCAAGACTACCAAAGGGGAAATACAGTAGTTAAAAATTAATCTTAAAAAAGAGTAAGAAAAGATTTTTAAAGAATCAGCCCTGGCTGTTGTGGCTCAGTGGATCAGGTGCCAGCCTGCAAACCAAGGATCTCCCACTAGATTTCCAGCCAGGGCACATGCCTGGGATGGAGGTCAGGCCCCCAGTAGGGGGCGCATGAGAGCCAACCACACAGTGATGTTTCTCTCTCCCTCCCTTCCCCTCTCTAAAAATAAATAAATAAATAAATTTTTTTTAAAAAGGAGTCAAAAAAATCATAGAACAAGTGGGACTAATAGTCCCAAATTGAAAGATAACATTTTAAAGTTTACTAATTACAATAAAAATAAATAAACTAAATTCTCCTGGCAAAAGACAAACATTGTCAGACTAGAGTTTTAAAAATCCAAATACATGTTGTCTAAGGGAAACATGTAAAATAAAAGGACACACAAAGACAGAAGTAAAATGATGAAAGTAGAACACCAGTAAAATTTAACCAGAAGGCGATAACTACATTAATTTCAGGCAATAGAAGAGCTTATGGACAAAAGTCTTACTAACCATAGTGTCTTTAAAAAGTCATCATAACCAGTTCCCTTTTTAAAATTTTTTTGGCCTTTCTTCTTCCCTCCTAAATCTCTCTCTCTCTGTCTCAGAGGCAGGTGATTTTTCTGCCAGTTTCTCTTCATTTCGATGCTCTTTGCTCTTCTCACTATTCACCGTTCCCTTGGAGGGCAGGATGTACACCAGTGGGGCCAGTGGTTCCCACCCTGATAATGGGAGAAGCATTTCTAAAGAATTTATGATTGACGAATTTTTCACAGAATGAAAAAAATTATTCTGGGACTAACATAGCCTGTCCATTCGAGCCACAGAACACCCAGAAAACTCCATAATCTTTGCTTTGTTAGAGACTCTTCTGAGTAACCTTGTCAGGTAACTCACCTCATTTCCCATCATTTCTTATATTTAAAATCAAGTCATATTTGCAGCTACATAAGCAAAGGTACTGATAATAAAAAGCCAATAACTATAAGTCAAGACATTTGTAAAAGCAGTAAGAACAATTTATATTACTGATGAGGCGGCTACTCACTGGCTTGTCACAGAGGTGTGCAGTACAAAAAAGCATGTCCATCAACCAGCCAAACCAGAAAAGAGAGATAAGCACGCCTTTGAACGTGTGCGGACATACGGGTGGTTAAGCCTCACGGGGCAGCCACAGGGACCAGCCCACATCCAGCTGTGATCCCCAGTCTTGTGCCTGCCAACTGATTTCAAAAGATTACTAAGTCCAGCAACCCCTGCCTTCTGACAGATATATACTCAGGGGTAAAGAAGTGCTTTCATACTTTTAAAAAATTTTTAGATTATCAGGGAAAAAAAAGACCTCATTGTACATATCTTTCATCTTAAAGGGTCAACTTTTAATTCCAATATGCAAATACAATTTTGAGTGGCATTTTCTTTTGAGTCTCAAGCTGATCATTTTCTTCTCTCCGGCATCTACCAGGATTGGTTTATTACCCAACACGTGATTTCTCCAGGGAGGCTTCAGGGAAATGCCCCTGTGAGTGATCTTGGATACTTATTTAACGTCTTTGTGCCCTAGGTCCCTAAAGCCTACTTCACAGGCCGGTGAGGCTTGCATAAGATAATGCATGAAACTTAGAGAATAGCATTATGGCCCCACTTCTTTCCTCCATCTCTCAAAGCTCTCTGAGTAGTAAAGGTACTTCTTCCATTGCTGAAAGGAAAAGGGGGAAAATATGCACTAGTAACTTACTTCTAACTAAGCATTGATGGGTGGGAAAAGATAAAATATCTTTTATAAATTTCCAACAGAAATTCACGATAACCGCTTACATGAAATGTTTCATATGATCTTCTTATTTCTGGTGATAATTTAAATCTTTTTATCAATTTATTTTTTTGATATGCAGCATCAGCACATGGTGTTGCACACTGTCTTTGGTACCGTGTCTGCAGTCCTTTCAACTTTTCTTGGGAATTGGGGAAACCATAGTAAACCTTGGTGGGATCCAATATTTACTTGGGAGAACACGATTTAAGGATTCGATTTTCCTTTCAGGTTCTTGGCTCGGGCCTTGCTCATGGCACGTGGACAATAAGTGCTCGCTGCTACTGAGGGGTTCGGCCCCACCAAATGGAGAGCCTAGAGCTTCCATTCCAGTCCTCATTTAGGGGACTGGTTATTAAAAAGGAAAATGTTAGTAAAGAGATTGAGAGAGGAAAATTACCTATCATATCCTCAGATTCAGATTCAAAAATTTAAAAAAACAGACCCCCCAAAATCCTTTTTCCTAAATGACCCAGGAGGAAATGGAAGTGTGGACCAAGGTGTGAGAAATACGACTGGCCTCTGATCCCGCCCTAGTTAATTACCGCACACTTTCCCCGACATCTACAAGCTACCTAGGTACACAGTGGGCTCAGCAGTTTTGGCTTCGTTTGTAACCCATACCATTGCTTTTAATTTCACTCAAAAATAATAAAGGTTATAATGATATTGGGGAGGCCTTCAATGTCTGTAACTAGGTTTGTGGACTTTGATAACCAGGACTGATTTTTAGTCACAGCCCTCTCTGCCGCAGGCATTTTGACAGGGGTACTTTCAAAACATCAAGTTGTGTGAGAGTATAAACTTCCCATGTGGTTCCAATGACTCCTTTCTTTGTAGAAACATCATTATGGGAATTTGAAAATTATAACACAGAAAAAGTATTAGAAATTAATTCAAAGATAGTTTCTGGCATAAACACATATACAGTCTATGTTACACTGTTAACTACAGTATTCCTTACTGTTTTTCAGTTTAATTTCTAAGGTGTGTTCAGGTTGAATGCAGTGAACACAGTAGTACCCTGGTTGGTTTTGTTTTCTGTTTTTGCTGCTGTTCGTTTGTTTACAATCAGGAGGGGGAAGAAAACTTTAAATTAAAACACCAAAAAGTCACCCTATTAAAATGTGTGTGTTTATTGCTCTATTGTAATATTAACATTATATGCATGGTTACACATTTAGAAAACTAGAAAAACTTCCTAATGTCATTACCTCTTAATCTTTCTGCAGGTATTTGCAACTTAGTGCATATTGAATCTACCCATGACCTTTTATAGATGGGACTCTCTTCCCCCTTAGGTCAGCTTCATTTCAATGAATATATCATTTCTATTTGGCCTTTAAGGGGGATGATTTTCCATGTTGTAATGGGTCCTCTCCATAAAAATCTAGTCAAATAGGTTCTGGAACACTTTCAAAGAGATCAGGTCCCAGGTAGACGCCCTGGGAGTCCCAGGCTGGCAGGCTCCCTGTGAGATTTCCACCACAGAATGCTGACATCCTTTCAAGTTTTACTGTTTCTGCTGAAGGGACACCAAAGGGAGCAAAAATGCCTCATGCAGTAAAAAGCACGTTTGGAGTCTACAGAACCAGAGTTACACAGCTGAAACAAACAAAAAATCTGCCTAAGAAATGATATTAACCTTAAACAATGAGCCAAGAATTTTCAAGCTTCTACCCTAAATTTCTCATCAGACCACGTTGGTGGGAGAAGCCACTTTTGTTCTGGCTGCCCCCTCGCTAGGCCCTATAAACTGGGCTGACGCACCCACCAGCACGCGCCTCCTGGTCTCAAATGCTGCGGGCATCCCAAGTAATCCCCCAGGATTCCCTCCCTCCCTTACTGTCCACATGGGCCTCAGTCCTGGGTCCTCTTATCTCCTGACATCGGGCTCTTCTTGCCAGCTCTGCCACCCTCCTGCGCTGCACACCCATCTCCCCCCAGCCTTAGAACCATGGCTCTCTTCCAGGTTTCAGGTGTCCCTCAACCTCTGACCCTGACTTTGGCATAGACAGAAATGAAAATGTCCCAGTCCCACTGAACCCCAAGCCTTGTCCAACTCTATCTGGTACTCAGCCTGTCTACTCAAAACAATGTCTAAATCACCCACTGGTGCTCCTGATGCTGCTTGAAATAAATAAGAAGATATCAAGGCTGTCAAGTTTTCTTTTCAAGATAAGACAAAAGAAATCATAGGGCTGGACTTAGTCTTTGAAAGCCCAGGTGACTGTGCCCCACAATATAGGAGAGTGACGAGGCACTTTGGAAGTTGTCATGGAGACCACGCCTGTGTCCTGTTCTCTTCTGGAACTGCTGACATACTACATAGCAACCAACTTCATCTTATCTAGAAACAGGTTAAATTATTTGTGGCAGTAAAGGCCAGCTGTTCACCAAACCTCTGCTTCCCTTCTTCCTGGGCACACAGCTGGACTCCCTTCCCGTGACACTACCTCGCACCAGTACCACGTGGTCAGAGGTGGTGTCTGTCACCTCTTGGCCAAGAAGTTTAAGAAGCAAGTGTGCCTCTTCCACACTCTCTCTTGCTGTTTGCTGAGTGGAAGTGGACAAGAAGCCCAGCAGATGAAGGAACCACAAATTGAAGATGAGTCTCTCTGAAACTCTACGTGGGAGAAAATCACAACCAACTCGGAGCACTCACATGGCCTGTTATGTGAATAAATGCCTCTATTGTGTTGTAGCTATTATACCTTTTGGAGTCTTTTGGGTTCTGAAGCCATGCCTGCACTAATTAACACCACCAAGTTTTATGTTTTAGAGCACTGAATCACTTGGCTGTCAGAGCTCTGGACCTTCATTCTGGAAAATATAAGAAATACTGGCTGAAAGGGGAGGGAAGCAGGAAAGAGCACTGTTGTAACTACAACAGTTACTGCCTATGTAGCTATGTGTCGAGCCTGTGACAGATGCATTATACATACTGTTTCATGTCATTGCATTTATGCTTCACAGTACTTCAGGAAATAGCACTGTCATTACCCCCATTACTCTGACGTGCAACCTGAGGCAGAGAGGCCGTACTCAGGAAGCCATGATTCAGATCTGTTGACTCATAGCCCAGGCTCCAGTTGAGTACCCACTACTGTGTTCTCCGCAGTTTATACAATTTCATCTTCACAACTCCTTGTAACCAGACTTTATTATCCCCATTTCATAGATGTGTAAGTTGAGGTTCAACAAAGATAGATGATTTGTCCAAGCTTACACAACTGGAAAGATTCAGGCAAAGGTTTGAGCGACTCTAAAGTCCTTCTCTTTCCATCACACCTTTGAAGCCAGAATATAGATAGGCAAGGGAAGTCATTCGGACTGAGTTTCCCATCATTTCCTTAGAGGTTGTGTTGTTAGGGCTGTGACCGAGGGACAACTGTACTCACCACTATCTGTCAGCTTTGGAAACATTGGGATTTCTGCCAGATAGTGTTCACCTGACTCCCCTAGCATGTCATTGAAGTTATTTTTTCACACTGATAATAAACCAGGTAGGCTTGAAATACTAGTCAAACCATCCTTTGCCACAGCCCACAGGGAGGGTTCCCTCAGCCAGAACTGGATTGGCCACGTTCAGGACTAAACAAAGAATGGAAACCAGTGGTGTAGAAATGCTTTCTTTTAATGCATAAAGGGTTTATGCATAGCAGGAGTGATAGTCCCATTCTGCAAATGTACCTCAGAACCCTAAAGTTATGGAGGGCCACCAGGAACTTTATTTTTATAGGGACCTCCTGATCCTCCGAGAAAAAATACTGCAGAAATGTCAAGGCTGATCAGGACCCTGAAACTGACTTAAATATGGAGAGAGGGAAACTGGAATGATTCCTGAGTAGAAATGAAGATTTCTGTCTGTCTCCATACTGGGCTTTTTAACTGGAATGGCTCACCCTCTCAGTATAGCCCTCCAGGCCCTTGTGAGCACTGGCCCCTCCACGGCTAATTGACACATTAAGGAACTCTCTCAAGACCCAGTCCCACCCCTGGTCCCTTCTGACTTCCCATGGGGATTACTGGCATATCTAGAGTCCACATCTAGGGGAAGGTCAGTGCTGGAGGCTCACAGTGGGTCAACATGATGGCATCATAGAACCTGCTGGCCTGTGCTGTGAACCCCAAACACCAAGACCACTTAGAGACCAAAGAGCCAGAGTCTCACATTCATCTACACAATCAATAGACATCTGTGGGTGGGGAAAAGCATGAGCAAGGTCTTCAGGAGCCAGAACACCTCTGCAGGGCAGGGCCAGCAGGGCCACAGTGGGGATCACATAGGAAAGAGGGGGGGCTGCTGTGGGGCCCATGGAGTGAGCCCATCGTGTTTCCAGGGTTCCCAGGGTTCCCAGGACCAGGGATGCCACAGCAGCAGCCCCAGAGATCACTGCAACAGTCAAACTGTTCCCAGAGCAATTTATGTCTCGTTTGGCATTCCCAAAATGAATGTACTCACAGCATTTTTGCACTTCTGGATGGTGTCTTTAAATACTGGATGCAATTTTTAATGGCTAAACTTACATTACATTCATTTCATAATAGTCTGATTTTATATTGTCCACAGCCTCTTATCTCCATCACCCTCGTGGATCGAGAGGTGACTCTAGCACAGCCATGTCTATGTACCTTAATTCCTTGTGATCCATAGCCAGGGGCGCCAGGAGGGCCAGGCAAGCCCTTCTGCCCAATATTACCCTGTGAGAAGATGGAGGGAAATCAGACAAGTGTAAGAAGATTTAGGGAGAGACAATGGATTATTGCTCTTAGCTTTGTTCTTACTTCAATCTGACCGGGGCCTTCATCCATGCTGCCTATAAGCTAGGTCATATTTTATATAAAGCAGAGGTTTTCTAAAATTTTTAAGCCACAGAATCCTTTGCAAAAATTTTATGTATAATCTGAATATCAATAAAGACTTAAGGCAGAGCTGCTTGGTGTAAGCAAAAGTGTTGGCCTGGGACCCTCGTCACCCTGGGCTCCTTTAGCTGCCCTACCAACAGCCCCTGGAAGCCGGGAGCTGAAGACCACTCCCAGACCATCTATGGAGCCTCTGATCTATTGCTGCACTTCAATATGGAGTGTTGATTCACCGGGGCTGCAGTTAAAGATTCAGTGGATATTGATGTGGATTCCTGTTGAATTTTTAAGAAAATATGTAAATGAAGCAAAAAGGGCACAGTTTCACAGTATGTATTCCTTACAGCATAAGTGGACCCTGTTTTTCCTGAGGAAAAACTTCTGTGGTCAAATGAGATTGGAAAGTGCTTTACACCACAGTATGTGCCTCTCCTTGGAGATCTCCAGCACATATGAAACTACCAATATTAAAGTTTCTAGGAAGTCCCAAAATAGAGATATTAGTCTAACTATCCCAGAATTTCCCAAATTAACATTTGATGGAATAAACTTTGTAGAAATTCTGGGTTAATATAAGTCACTGTATAAGTCAGACTTTTTTTTTCCAGTATGAAAAAAAAGCTTTATTTTTTTTCTGAGTATAAGAGGACTACCTGCTTATTGCAATCAATCAATCAATTGATCAACCAATAAAATAAAACAGAAATAAAGGTGGCACTGAAGAACAAATAGACCTGTCTTCCCATCACCCAGTGAGAACAAGTGCTGACATCCTGGGACATCTTCACCCACACAGAGTGATGATCTATGAGGTTAATAAATAGCCCACTGCCCAGATGGAGTCGATGGACACCAAAACATAAAGAATCTTAGTGATTCTGAGGTCCTCAGTAACTCTGACTCAGAAAGCCTCTCCCCTTTCCCCTCTGATAACAGGATTCTAATTCACTTCTGGGCATTTCGAGTGTGAACACATCTATTTAAAATCTGAATTTGTGACAGCTCATTAATACCTGTTTTCCCTATAAACATACCTGATATTTCTTTGCCTTACTTTTTGAAAAACTCAAAAAAAAAAAATGTAGAGCAGGTGTTTGAAGAGCAGGTGAATGAAAAATTAAAATAGGCTTCTCAACCTCAGCACTAGTGTCATTTTGAGCTGGATGCTTCTTTACTATGGGAGGTTGTCTGTGCACTGCAGGACATTTAGCAGCACCCCGGGCCTCTACCCACTGGAAGTCAGCAGCAATCCTTCTCCGCTTGTGACCCCCACCCCCCAGAATGGTTCCAGACATTGCCAAATGTCCTCCTGGGGTGGAGAGAGGAGGACAAAACCTCCCTCCTTAAGAAACACTGGATTAAAAGAACCAAAGGATGAATAGTCACCAAGTGGGAGGTGGCAAAAGGAAGTGAAATAGCAATGATAGCAAAGGGAGCCAAAGGAAGTTTCTCTGACCTTCCATGGCGACAATAAATCTAGACCTTGAACTGAGTCCCTGACAGTGTACCGTACACATATGACACAACAGATATGTTAGCTGGCGTCCTGTTAAAAGGCCACCTGACTAGTGTACCTGTGGCTAAAGTAACAGTGTGCTTCTTAATGGTGGCACAGCCACTAAGGAACCTAGAAATATTTTGAGCACTTTTTAACTGGTTTTTAAAGAGACACTGGCTTACCAATTTCTTTGGAGGAAAAGAATGGCTTTATAAACTTAAATGTTCTATTTACTAAAAGTTCACATGATGTGAGAAAAGAAGGCTTTCATTAGTAATCAAGAAAGACAAGTAAGCACCAAAACAAGCACTTACTATGAAGTTAATGCTCACTTGGTTGCCACTGGCGGTGCCTGAGCTGCACACGGAGCACAGCCCTGGGGACTCACCTTTGGCCCTTGGGTTCCCGTGCCCCGAGGCCCAGGGGGGCCTGGAGGTCCTCTGACGCCTGGCTCTCCCTGAAAAGACAATGAATGACAACTTACTAATTTTTTAAAACTCTGTATGTTGTATATGTAAAACAGTAAAATATTATAAATATTTCATATCAATTTACATGTTCAAAAATATTTTAATATTCCACACCCTTGAATTTGACTAGGCTATGAAGTCCTTTTATGCCACATCACTTTCTTAAACTCGACCAAGGGAGTGTTACCTCCCTTTGTTTTCATTGCTTATTGCCATTTATTTAACCTGCAAGCCAACTGGGTCCATTTCAAAGCAACCAAGTCAATTAACTACTTGGCAACCCTAGTATGTACTTTTTCTTTGGAACTCCCTTCTCTGGAATTTGGACAGATAATTACCTCCATTGAGAAAAGAGACATGAACAAAAGGAACCACAAAAAGATGTGACCCATCCCGGACTAGCTGCTTAGTGCTTTGCCCAGCAAAGATTACGCAGTTCGGGTTAGGGCTGAGCTCTGCGACACTCCTGCCACTGGAGTGGCTGTGAGGGCAGGGTAGACTCTGTAAAGCCTTTTCAGACTCTCCAAAGCATGACAGGTTCACACCAGCTATCACCAGAGAAGTGGTGGGGCTTGATTGGGACAAGTCCGGCCCTGTGGTTACACCTATTCAAGATGTGAATGATGATGGGAAGAAACAGAAATAAAAATCTCTTCATTAGCCTCTTTCTGCATGCCCAGCATTTTACTAGGCATGTTCATATATGTTATTTGCTGTAATTTAGTATTTACCACCATCCTGTATTACAGTGATGACTAATTTACCTAACCCCTTCGAGCTTCAGTAAGTCCGTCAGCTGTATCGAAAATCATATTTGCATTTCATGGGGAGGGCGACTACGTGAAACAAAGAATGTGCCACTCCTACTGCAGAGTCCAGCCTAGAGCAGGCGCTCGGTAAATGCTAACTCCCCACCCCACCTATTCTGCTAAGCAGGAAACTAGAGTTTGCCCAAGGCTGCACAGCTAGTAAGAGGCAGGGCTAGGAGGATGTGGAGAAATGGCAATCCTCATATCTTGCTGGTGCAGACTCTTTGGAGAACAGTTTGGCAGTTAATTCCTTAAAAAGCTCAACATAAATTTACCTTATGCTCTAGTAATTTCACTCCTAGGTATACACCCAAGGAAAATGAAAATGTATGTCAATATCAAGACTTATAGACAAATGCACTTAGCAGTACTATTTATAAGAGCCCCCAAATGAAAACAACCTAAACGTCCCTCAACTGGTACAATAAGGGGTAGACAAAATGTGGGACATTCAGTAACAAAAAGAAATGAACTACAGACGCATGTTTTGACATGGACGAACCCCCATAATGTTATCTGCAGTAAAAGAAGCCAGATTCTTGAGAACACACACTGTTTGATTTCATTTATATAAAGTGTCCAGAAAAGGCAAATCCATAGAGACAGCAAATCAATGGTTGCCTGGGGCCAGGCACAGGGTTCACGGTAATGGGCATGAGGGGTCCTACTGGAAGGAAGGAAGGGTTCGAAAACTGATTTACAGCGATGGCTGCGTAACTTGGTAAATTTACTAAACAGTCACTGAATTGTGCACTTGAAGTGGGTGGTTTCTATGTTATATGAAATGTCTCAATAAAGTTGTTAAGAAAAAAAAAAGGAACCAGGCGTTGGACCTCAGTTTCCCAAGCTCTTTGCCCTGGGCCTTGTTGTGTCCATGTCCTGTTAGGAGATAAATACTAAATAACTCACAGCTTTCAACAGCACAAAAGTCGTGGATTTTAAGAAATGTTGACATTGTTTATCTAGAAAAACAGCACATCCTTTACTTTTCACTTACAAACCCTAAAATAATTCTAGAGAAAACAGGGTCTTAAAAGAGTGAGGAAAACTTTTAAACTATATTTTATTACTGACTTAATTCTTTTCATCTCTCTTTTTATAATTACATGTTTCCCTTTTGCTTCCATACCACCCTTATGGTTCTGGTCTCCAGCCTCCCTCTCTTCCTCTCACTACTTCATTGCCCGCGAGATCACAGACACCAATTATTTCCTCGACCCCTCTCTCCTTCTGACTCCCGACTTTGAGTGGCCCCACATTTTCCCAGCTTAAATGATCACTCTGATCACCAACAGTTGGGAGTAGAGAACATGAACGTGTCTTGCATCACATAGATTTTTATCATCTCTCTCTCCTGGAGGGCCTGTGAAGTCCTTTACGGTGAGTGTCTACAAGCTCACTGAGTGAGGGTCTCCAGCTACACCTGACAGACTCACCCCCCTGCTCCATTCTGAGACCCTCCAGTAACGCCAAGCACAGTGAAACAGGAAATCTAGTTAAGGAGATTTTATCCAGAATCAGTCAATGTTTTATCAGAAAATAATTGTCTGTTTTGCCTGGTGGCCCTTAACCCCACCCCAGATGCAGTGGATCCCTCTCTTGTGTTTCTGTTTTTCTCCACCCTCCCGTGATGAGGTTTGACACCCGATGTGACGAAATGGGACGACAAGGCCCTGCCTGTGAGATATTCTCACTAAGAAAAATTGAACCTGTGTCTGAGCAGGTGTCTGTCTAGATCTAACTACCAATTCATAAAACAAAACAGAAAAACAACAAAGAATAAAAAAAAAAAACATGTTGAATAACACCAGAAGGGTACCATCAGCAAAATCCTCAAGGACAAAAAAAAGAAAGTCCACCAAGAAAGTGCAAAGAAAAAAAACAAAAGACAGGTAACCTTTGATTTTAAAAAGAGATGTGAATTCAAACACCATATGTAGACATCACTTGAATCCCAATTCAAACAAACCAACTGTAATATATTTACAAGACAAACTGGGAAATTTTAATGTTCAAAATAGAATGATACTATGAAAGTGTTATTAATATTTCTTAGGTCTGCTGATGGTATTAGAGTTATGTTTTTAAAAAGAGTTCTTACATCAGAGAGAGAAGTGCCAGTGTTACAGGGGTGACATCTGGGGTTTGTGGGGATGAGTAGTGTGAGGGGGAGAAGGGAGAGTGGGGGGCACGGCTAGAGACCGACCACGTGCTGGTAACCGTTGAAGAATCATGAGGGCTAAATGGGAATTTACTAATATTTCTGCTTTTGTATACACTTGCTCATGTTCATGATACTTTAATAACATGTTTTTAAAACCCATGAGCAATACGTAACAGATATCTCCCCAGTGAGGGTGAAGAAAGGCTGCCTTGATGAGGAGGAGGAGCTGGGATTTTTAGGGTGGAACGATGGGCGAGGGGAGGAGGAGCGCAGCGGTGATTCAGCCATCGCTAGTGTCACCTACATGTGCTCCATACATTCTTGGTGTGTGCGAAATGGCTTTAAAAACTAAGGACATGGTAAGAAGGCAGATGGATATTTTTTATAAAGTGCTATTTCTTTTGACAAAGAATTTGACGCTCTAATTCATGATACTTCCCTTGTGATGATTTTAGACAAAACCACCTTCTCAGTTAGTATTTATCATACTAACACTCACACACACACACACACACACACACACGCACGCACGCACACACATGCACACACCCCAGATGGGAAAGTAAGTGGGAAAAATAGTTACAATACACTGTGTGTTTACTTTAGGCCACTCTCGTCAACTTTGCTGTTGCTGTTCTTTTCCCGTCTCCCTTAGTTCTCCCGGGCCCTCACCATTTAAAAACGTCTGAAAGGCAAATGCAATAGCACAGCTGCCCGGGGGTCACCGTATGGCCCTTTTCTATACGTGAACTCTAGTGAATGAGCCTCATTAGGGTGTGACCCCGCGTTTCGTGTGGTACTGCAATGTTTACCTCAACCAGGTTGTCCACTTTTAATCCTGTAATTGTTGATATATAGCCATGTTTTATCTATCAAAATATTTTCTGTATCTTTTGACCTGTGTGAACATAATCTGATACAGGCTTTTATGATCTGATAGACCTTAAATCCAGTCTTAACATAGTCTGCAGGAGTACAAGTTGGTCAGTAACAAGGTGTGAGGGTCGTTCCTTGGTGCATATGTACCACACTTTTCAACAGGTGGGAGCATCAGGCACTTAATGAGCAGGGTGAACCCACAGAGGTAGTGTCCCTCTACTACGGTGGGGCCTTAAAAATTCATCCCGTTTTTTGTCCCCTGGGCCACAAGCCCATGCTAGGCTACAACATCAGGGGAGTGTGTGTAAGAGGAGGGGGGTCGGGACTCACTTCACCACCTGATAGCACCGGCTCTGCCACCGTGCTGCACCCATGTAACTGAAGAAGTTGTTTGCCATGGTGTTTTCAGTTCTGTCGTCAATGGATACAGTGACATTCACAACTAGAAAGAAGTGCAGCAGGGGCTTGCACAGCTGGTCTGACCTTCTCCTGCAGAATCCGAGGGCTGCTAGAACCTGCAGAGGGAGCCCTTGCACTAGGAGACAATGAGCAAACCCGAAAGCAAATTCTGGACTTGCCATTTGTAACTATATCCATCAATTTCATAAGACCCATAGCTTAAGTCATATCCCTACTTGCTTACCTCCACTCCCCCCAAAAAGAGCAACTAACTATTTAGATTGCCCACAGCTTCCTTTTGGCCCACAAAGGGATTCTAGAAAAGACACTCCTTTCATTATGACAGGAAATAGTCAAGTTTAAGACTATCTGCAATACTTATATATGTGAACTTCACAAATGATTTGGTGAAGGTTTTACTTAGACTATAACCCTGCAGAGTGGTTCATTTCAACTCCTTTAAAATCATACATAACCTTATAATGACCCTACCAATCATTTATTGAATCTTTTATTTTTTAAAAGGAAGAAAAAAGCAAAAACACTATCACTGTCCTTCATTTTCTCATTAGTAAATCTTCGCTTTGGTTCATCCTAAAAGTATTATAATTAGTAATTAAATAATAATTAAAATACGTTAAGTTTATTACATGGCAGGTACTTTTCATTCATTATCTTATCAGATCCTATTAATATCAACTTACTCCAATTTACAGATAATGAAATTGAGGCTCGAGAGGATACAAGATTTGCCGAAAACCATGCAGCCAGAAGCAACCCAAACTCAAGATTTGAGTGCAGAGTCCATCTCTCAGCTCAGCGCTGGCTGGGGCTGGATGGACCAGGCTCACTTCATAGACTTGTGTCCAGAGGCCACCGAATGCAAACACATGGCTGTGTGGCAGTCAGAGTTTTTTCCTACATTGATTCAATCACACTCTCTCAAGGGGAAGAAAGAAAATATCCTGTTTATAAGACTCCTAAGAGGCCCAGGCAATCTGTGCAAGTACCCAGCTGTCTCAGGCTTCCCTTTCAATTTTCTCTCCATCGCCATGCCTCAATTTTGTGGCTTACCCCAGTGTTTTCATTGGTCTTCCTCCAGATCTCCTGCCTACACAAATTCTTATTCTCTGATTTTATCCATACTGTAGTATACTTGATTTGGAAGAATAAGGCATACTAGGACTACTAGTATTACTAATAGTACTTTAGTATGTCAGAATTCATAAAAAAGTCTTATAGACATAATTTCACTAATTTCTTAGAGTAATCTCGTGAAGTAGACATTCTTGTCCCAAGTCAAAGATGGGGAGGCTAAGTCTGAGATACAATGACTTGCTGAGGTCACATAGCTAATAAGTGGCAGAAGTCTTAAGTAGAGTAGTGATAAGGAAACAATCAGTATATTTTCTATACCTTGTAAGTTTGAAATATAATATTTGAGATGCTAGTGCTCTTAGGAACAAAAGGGCCCATTCGACTCTCCCCCCACACACCTTCATAAGTGACGCTTTAATCATTATTTCTCCCTTTGTATCCATTAAATGTCTTCACTCTTTTTGAAGACTACAGAAGCAAGTTATAGTTGTTCTATAAATGATTTTATGCTTTGTTTTGTTTTGTTTTACATTGGGGACAATGAAATGCAAATTAAACTTACTGTGAAAAGAGTTAGCTTCTTAAGAATTTTCCAAGGAATGGTACACTGAAGATTGTACTAAATGATGAAACCAAGGAACAACTGAGTTTTAAAATAAGGTTTCTACCTTATTATCAAAGTGATGATTAGCAACTGTGTAATGTTCCTTTCTGTCTGGCTTTTACATAAAATTAAGATACAGCTACTCAGGTTCCAACCACCACAAACATAAGCACCACTCTCGAGTGAATTACGTATACGGGCAATGGTTTAGTGACTCTTGAATACCTCACTTACGTTGTCAGAATGTTAATGAAAATTTTAGAGTCTTCTTCTAAGCTTACAGACAGACAACCCAGATATTAATAATGTGTATTGATTATTGACTGGCCATTGTCATATTACTCAGCCACTTCTCACTGACACCCACTGAAAAGGGAGAGTAACAATTCCTAGCATAAATATCGGGGGGATGAGGAAAAAATTTAGAAGATACTAGAAAGAAAGCACTCAAATCACCATAACATTTCCTTGAGTGTATTTTTCCAGCTCTAAATTTCTAAATATTTAAAATGATTTCGATTCTTCAAGTCAATTTCTCTTCTAGAAATCTATTACTCACCCTAAAGCAGCAGTAAATCAATACCAATGATAATTTAAAAGCTTGTTTTAGGATTTAGGGATTTGTTGTTGATTATTTCTTTCTTTTCTCAAAATCATCTCCTCAAAGATGAGCAAATGATTCTCCTGTGCCAAGAATCTCACTGGGGAGGGAGAGTCTTACATCTGGGGAGCCGAGTTTGAAACCTTGAAAACTGAACTATTGGCACCGCCCCTAATGACAGAGAAGGAAAGGCTCTCTTGTACTGATATTCAATGTAACTTTCTGCCAGGGGAAATTTCCTCCAGTCTGCATGATCAAAAATTAAAATTGTTGATGGTGGCGTGGGTGGAGAAGGTTAAGATTCAGTGTGCATCACCAGGGCTAAAGGGAAGGTACATGTGGACTCCCGGGGAGAGAAGTGCAGAACTAGGAAAACAAATGCAAAGAGGGAGGAAGGCAATACTGAAAATAATGACAGGCTGGAGTACAGCTCAGATTTTAGAGATCAGGCATAGAGCTGAGTTCAGAAGTAACCTTGAAAAGTCACCTAATCAAGTTTTCCTGGTTGGAATGTGACCTTTACTCAAATCGAAAGGTCACGCTGTCTGGCATTTAAATTTGATATGGCTCTGGCTTTAATTAGTCCTGTTCGTTGAGCTGATTGTCCTGCCTGTAGCAATTTTGCAGTTGCACTATGGGAGGTGGGTGTCTTCAACTCCAATTTGGAATCGTGGACCCTTCACTTCACTATCATTAAGTCTGTGTCCTGGGCTAGCCCTCCTTGTTGGACACTGTTCAAAATGGAGTTCCTCGTCCAGTTCACGTCCGCTGATGGAATCTACAAATTCCTAATGCATCTCTGTGTGAATTGCGCCTCTGTTCCACCACTGCCTGTTGGTGGTATGCACATATGTGAGCCATTGCAGAGAACAGAGGGGCAATTCAGAGGCTGGGAACATTTTTAGAATAATGATACTCAGTGGAATTTTACATACACTTGCATTTTAATTTATGACAGTGGACCACTTTTGTCAAATAAAGTATGTATTTATAATCTTTAAACATTTAAAGCTTTTAAAGATGTTTAATTCTTTGGGGTTTAGGTTTATGCTTCCCTTTAATGTTTACATAATTTAAGTCATGACAATGGAAAAACGAGATGGAAAGAGAAACAATCCAACTGTGCACGAGATGGTGCTGCGGTCAGCAGAAGATGGACAGCTCTGGAGAATGAGCATCTACAAGTCAGGCCAAGTCACTGTTTCCACTCTGCTCTCTTCATCCATCTAGTCTTTCATTCATTTGCCTGTATTCATAGTTCCCTCTCACGCGCAAACACAATATAATACCGAAACTATTTATAAAGGG
The DNA here is from genome assembly GCA_004024845.1 of Tonatia bakeri. NCBI lineage: Eukaryota > Metazoa > Chordata > Mammalia > Chiroptera > Phyllostomidae > Tonatia > Tonatia bakeri. Next base: position 18,025 of record PVIA01002865.1, on the reverse strand, counting down.
GCAAGTCGTTCAACCTCTATGGTTCTTGATTTCCATATCTATAAAATGAGGGGGTTGTTTAAAAATGTCACAATATTCTGGAAATATTTGGATAGTAACAACAACAATCCAGTAAGTTTTTCTGCCCACAGACCTTATTTCAGCCACTTGATGTTTAAGAAGTCCCTTGAAGGTTCCAAAAGCCACATTCAATCTCTGTGCAAGATTTGGTTGAGCTCAATGGCTCCAACGCTTTGGGGGAGACCATGACTTTCTCTGTGAGGAACCAGCACACTGACGGGGCTGAAGGAGCTCAGAGAGGAACATGGAGGATGCACCTGCCTTTACAGAACTCAGGGGAGCCACTGATTGCATTGATTCCTCTCCTAAGAGTCCAAGAACAAATTCTTCCCCTCAGCAATGTCAGTGAGTCAGCCCTGGGGCAATATGCACCGGCCTCAGGAGCTTTTGGTGGTGAAAATACAGGAACAAAGAGTTATCTGAGCTTCTGGAAGGAAAATGAGTTTTGTGTAATGACTGTCCCCAAATCACAAAGCATGCTGGAAGAAATGCAGGCAGTGTTAGATGGAATCTCTGACCCGCCTTCCATATCAATGAACAGAGCACTCGAGTCCAGGGTCAGGGCACTGGAGGGGCACTTCTCACTTGGCAAGAAACCAAATTGCCTGTTCCTCTTCAGGGCATGTTTCCAAAGTAGATTTAAAAACTCTATCTACTGTTTCCTTGAACATTGACATTTTTACAAAAATTTTAGAACTCTCTCAGAAGCCCTTGTCAAAATTTGGATTAAATTCAAGGTAATGGATATGGAAGTACCATTTAGCCACTGATGTCATATGGAATTCTTCCCCTTGGAAAAAAGTCACCGAGCACCACAAGGGTGCAAGATGTCAGGGACTGGTTTTTATGTGTTTTGAAACACAGAAGCTTTGATTCAAATATCTGTGTCATGTGCTAAACACATGTGACCTCAACTAAATATCACAAAAGCCCACCATAAATTAATCGTCAACCTTAATGGTTTCCTCATTTCAAAACACATTTGTTTTATAAATTAATGCCCTAAGGCCAATATTTTAAGGTGACTACACAGAATTTAAATGAAAAACATCAGATCTATATGTCTATACAACTACACACATAATTTCTCTGCCATTTTAAAAGTCAAAATAGAAGGAGAAGAAATTTTGCACATTTAAGTCCTGCACGTTTGCTGCCACTGACAACTTTAGGCACTGTGAGGGTTTCACCTGAGCTCCGCCGATCGACCTCTGTGAATATTTTCCTTTCCTTACCAGTTTCTGAGCTTGTGTCCAAGTTTTCTTTAGAAAAAAAAAAGGGCCACACAGAGACTTTAAGGCTCCTTTAAAAGAGGATAGATGATTTTAAGTTATGAAAGGCTGATGTTTGCTTTTAAAATTTCCTTGACTTTTAAGTGTATGATCCACCATCTTTGATTCTAACACTAGCTCAGCCTCCTGACATCTCCCTGCAGGGCTAGGGATAGCCAGGATAGAATGCCTTCCCAGCACCGACAGAAAGAGGCCACAGAGAAGGAAATGGCAGCTGAGAGGGAGGTGGGCCAACAAAGGCGGTCCGAACTAATGCTCTCTTCTCCCATCAGCAGGAGGCAAGCACCTAGGCTGCCGCTTCCGCTCAGCCTTCGTGCGGGCCATAATGTGTTTCAGTTAAGATAAAGCTTTTGGCAACATGTTGACGGTTACAGAAAAAATAAAAGAGACAAAATTTAGAAAAAACACTTTTTTCCCCATGATCTTTCCCCTTAAAATGTATATGAGCCCTGACTGGGTAGGTAGGTCAGTTGATTAGAGTGTTTTTCTGATATGCCAAGGTTTCAGGTTCAATTCCTGGCCAGGGCACATACAAGAATCAACCATTGAATGCATGAATAAAAGGAACAACAAATTGATGGCTCTCTCTCTTTTTCTCTCTAAAAAATGTGTATGAAAACAAGTACAAGGGACTTTGAGAGAAATAGTATATAAAATCATTTAGTAAATGGTTTAGTCTATATGTTAAATAATCTGACATAATGAATATTTACAAAAATCAAATTTTTAAATGTTCCCTATCTGTGCCTAAGTCCTGTCATTATTATTGTTGCTCCTGTAAGATAGTAATGTAATAGTATAATTAATATAATACAACATATTCCTATATAAAATATTTATGATAATCTACTCGAAAAATGTAAATGACCATACTGTTCCATTGGAATACAACTATAGTACATTATACATTTCACACATTTTATATCATGTCTTATTTTAAATAGAAATAAGCTTCTATTTCTCTAAAGAAACGTATAGAATAATAACAAAAGGTTTTACTAATGTTTCACTCAGAGCAGAAAATAATGAGATTTATATATTGAAATTTCTCTTTCTACTATTAAAATTAGCATTGGACAGATCCGTTGCCTTAAAGAATAAAGAGTACTCGCATACTCAAGTTCAGTATGGTTATTGACATGCTGGGGTGTGTGAGAGGGTTGGATTCAGTCCTTAGCCTGACCAACCCAGACCCTTGATAAAAGCACCTCGATGTGTCTTCTCTGCACAGTGCACTCAGCGCTGTGAGACACAGCCTGACTCAGCTCTCATGGTCACCCTGACAGGCAGAGATGGGGCAGCAATCGAGATTTTCCTTGGAGATGATATTCCGTGCACGGGTCCCAACCTTTCATTCTACCAGGAGAGGACAGAAGAGCACCTGCCCCACTCACTAGACAGAAGCACCATCAAGGTGTCGTTACACTCCTAAGTGATGGGGCAGACCAATTAAAAAAAAAAAAAAGTTGACATTGACTTCCAACATCTCTCTCTAGTGACCCAGAATCATTTGAAAAACTGAGTGGGTATATTTCTGAGGAAAAATGTTCTCTTTAGGGTTCTATTGATCGCTTGTTCATTTTTCATTCATTCAACATGTTACAAAGCTCCCACAGGGTGGCACACATAGTTCTGGAGCCATGAATTTAGCAGAGAACAAGACAAAGAGCCTGCCTTCAGGAAAATTTCCTCTTGTGGAATATGCAAGGCAGAAAGTGAGCAAGGTGACTTCAGAAAGTGATGTGAGGTCCCAGGTAGGAAATACACGAGGGGATGTGACAGTGAGGAGGAGGGAGGGAAGGGGGAAAGGAAGGGTTGCTTCTGCATGGGTGGTCAAGGAGGTGAGCCATCCTCACAGAAAGAAGGCCTGGAAGCAGGGATGAGCTGAAGCAGTGTGCAGTGCAGGCCAGGGTGGCTTCCCGGAGTGGGTGGAGGAGGGCAGCAGCAGGAGAGGAAGGGGCAAGAGCCATAGTCAGGTTGTGAAGGGCCTCACAGGCATGGAAAAAGGTTCAAACTTGTTCTCAGCACAAAGAGATGACACCAGAGTGTTTTTTGAGAAGGAAGGAGGTATGATTTGACTTGTGGTTATAAAAGACCCCTCTGCCTACTAGGTAATATCGAAGGGCAGAGGTAGAAGAAGGAAGACATGGACAGAGGGTACTTTCATAGCCCAGGCAAGAGATGATAGTGGATTTCCCAGGTGGAAGCGGCAGAAGAAAACCAGACAGAGTCAAGATATATTTTGAAGGTAGAACTTTCATAGGGCTCCATGGGGAGGGAGGAGAAAGAAAAGAAGAGACCAAGACTTTCCTGGCATGAGCGTGGGGTGCATGGTAGTGCCGCTTACAGGCTTTCAGGGTGAAAATCAAAGGTTCGGTTTTGGATGTTAGGTTAGCGATGTTTGTGAGAAATCTAGGAGGCCCTATGTGGAAGAAACAACATGTGAGAGGAAAGATAAAAATTTGGACACCATTTGCACATGGATAGTGGTTAAGGCCATGGGACAGGAAAAGAGCACCAAGGAGAGAGAGAAGGGCTCAGAACTGGACTCTGACCTTGGTACAGCAAGATAAAGCAGCCACGGGATGTGAGAGTTGCCACAAGGGAAGCAGGAGAAAAACCATGAAAGTAAGCTACGTGTTCGAATTAGTGCAAGGTCGCCAGGAAATCCATAGATGAGGATAAATAACTTTATCAATTCTTTAGCTATATCTACTCTTCTATAATGCCTGATAAAAACTTTACCAAAATCACCTACCTATAGGTACATTTTTAGAAGCTATTATGTTACCTACTTTAAAATCTTACCTTTGCTCCAGTGTCCCCCACTCCACGTAAACCCATTGGTCCAGGGGGTCCTGGTAATCCTCGAGGTCCCTAGATGACATAATAAGGGAGCGAGTCAGCAACTGTGTTGTTTGCAGTGTTCATGAAGAAGGAAGGGAGGGAGGGAGGGAGGGAAGGAGGGAGGGAGGAGAGAGAGAAAAAAAAGAAATAAAAGGTAAAAGAAGGGAAGAAAGAGGAGGAGAAGGACAGAAGGAGGGGGGAGGGAGGGAGGGAGGAAGGAAAACTGAAGGGAGTGCAGTAAGTGGGAAAGAAATATAGCTCTTGGCGGGGTGTGGTTAGGGAATGGAGGGATCGAGCAAAAAGGAAAAAGAACTCATGGACATGGACAACAGTGTGATTGTGGGGGACAGTAATAAGGGGGTTAAATGGTAATGGAAAAACACAATAAAAATAAATTTAAAAAACAGTATCCAAACTTACAGCAACACCAGGATAGCCGTCGCCTTTGAGTCCTGGAGCTCCCACTGGTCCTTGAGGGCCTTGGGCACCCTGGGTAAATTCCAACACCAGGTGATGTCATAAGACTACATAATGAAACACCTGGCAAAACTTAAGCACAGTAACAACTCAATATGCCAAAGGTGGATTTGGTAAGTACAAAGGACTGAATTGAAAATTTTTAGAACACCCTGCCACAAGTAATAACTCGTTATCTCTTCCTAAGTGTTACCCATTGTGTGTGGCGGGAGTCGTGGAATGCACGTAGGCAACGTGTGTGAACCATTGCCAAGGGCTCCACAGAACACACACGTATAGGGATTAGAAGATGGCTGGTTGCTGATATTTTAATTTTTAAAATGACAGATTTTTACTGCAACATAGATCATGGAAAAGTATAAAAATGAGAACATTTAGCAAGCACCATGTGAAAACAAGCATAGAAAAGAATATGCAGCGGACCCCCCAAAATGGAATTACTTCTGGAGGGCAGGCCCCTCATAGTACAGGCTTCCCCCGCTAGGTGAGTGTTCTAGGAGCCCATCTGTATCAGTGTTCCAGCTGGCATTGATGTGACAGGCTGTGTTTGGCTTCAGTGAATTTTTTTTAAAGACTCAACGCATTTGCCCATTCATAATGGGTGAGTTATGGGCACACCTGCCCGGTGGATTTTGACCAAAAACAGCATGACTCTGGTGCCCCACCCTCCCTATTCATTTGCTCTCACCCTGAGCGGCTATTTTTGTTTCGCTGACAAAAAAGTCCTCAAAGGGACATGTTTTGCCAATGTGGAAGAGGTGACACAAAAAATGGCAAAAGCGCAAAAAGGCATCAAAATCTATGAGTTCAAAAACTGTTCTAAGTAGTGGAAAAAACATCTTGATGGTGCATTACATCAGATGGACAATACTTCGAGAGAGATTGAAGTTTAAACATGTAAGAATAAATACGCAATTTTTTATAAATAAATTTCAGGCTTTTGGGGGACCCCTCCATACATAAAAAATGTGTAAAACAAAATTAAAAAAAAAAATCTTAAAAAAAAAAAAAAAGAATTGTATAGCCCTGGCTGGTGTAGCTCAGTGGATTGAGCGTGGGCTGCGAACCAGGCATCGCAGGTTCGATTCCCAGCCAGGGCACATGCCTAGGTTGCAGGCCATGTCTCCCAGCAACCACACATTGATGTTTCTCTCTCTCTCTCTCTCTCTCTCTCTCTCCCCCCCTCCCTTCCCTCTCTAAAAATAAATAAATAAATAAAAAATCTTTAAAAAAATGTGTAAAACAAGATAAACTGTATATTGCCTATGATCGTGTTACCTCTCTTGTCTTCCTCAACAGGGCTCAAATGACATGGGGACTAAATAATCCCAAGTAAAATACTGAAAACAATTTTTTAAAAAGTTGAAAGGGGATAAGACACAGAGCTTGTGGTTTATATCTTGAGATCTAGGAAAAAGTTGTAAGTATTGCTTTAGAGTGATAACCTTAGGCATCAAAAACTTTTAGTAATAACTAGTGGCCTCCTATACAGAGCAGAGAGGAGGGTGATTATTGCCTTTTGAACAATAGCTTTTTGAGATGTATAAGACTCTACAAATGGAAATTAAAGAAATTTTGGCTAAAGTAAAATGAAGAGAGAGAGAAAGAAAAATGAAGAAGACTTCTAGAAGATTTGTTCAACGTAAGTCTATTGCACTTGCATTTAAAACCTGTAAGAGTCCTTTTACACCACATGCCATTCTGCTACTATGATAACTCTTGCAATGGTCCTTGTCAATACACATCAATTATTTTGATAAGGAGTTCTTCATGTTTTTAAGTATTTATGGTTTTTACATTAGAAAGAAACTCTGCTAATAGACAGACCTCTGTTTTCCAAGATTGGAAAGAGTAGCAGGACTCAATACTTGCATATGCAGGCAGACACTGAAATCAGACTGCCATTCTTCCAAACCAAAATGTTTCTTAAAATCCAACTCCCAAAACTGTTCCCAGTTTTACTCCTACAAAAGAATGATTGATTGGAGGGGGGGAAATCTGTATAACTTTAAGCAATAAGAAAGTTGAATTTGTTTAGAAAACCATGAGCCCAACAACTGGTTTTTCCCATTAAATCTAAGAGACCAGTTCTATATGATGAAACTTTTAAGAGTGATTGTCTTCAGAACACAGTGGTCATGTATTAAAAACTTAATTTACTATCTGTCAACAACAGAGATCCGAGATGACTGCATAAAATTGTAGGACAGAGAACAAAGCAAGGCCATCTGGGGAGGTGGGGTTGGGTATATCTCTAGCTGCAGGAAACTGGTCACTTCTCAGAAGCAATTTCTTACTCTATTCCAACTACATTTAAGACTAAAGCTTTGCACATCCATAAGGGATATGTCCCAGAATAAGACGTCCATTTCTCCACACGCTTACATGAGGAGTGCGAGCCAACAGCAAACGCAGCAGGAACTGCTGCCTGGTTAAGTTGAAAGAAAATTGGAATAAAAATTCAATTTCAGCTTTTAGTTATAAGTTCCAAGCCTATAACAAATTATCAGCAGCTGTTGTCATTTATTCTCTGGCGCCCACATTGGGGGAAAACATCAAAACGTGAATAGTTTACAAACATTTTTTTCTTAGAGAAATTTGTCCTTTCTCCTGCAAAACTTGTAGTTAGCTTATGACTTCTAATATTAATGGGAATATTGGGAGATGGGGATAAAGGATGTGTTCTTTCTCAGATTTTTATTTTGGACTCATCATGGCATATTTTAGATGGAATTATGCCACCTGGTCTCTTTGCCCTGGATTCAAGAAAATGTGTTTCTCATTCAGTATAAATTGGGGCAGAAGTCTTAATCTGATGTTTTGAAATGAGCTTGCGGGGGCAGGGGGGATCTGGAAGTTCCCTGATACAGAAAAACTGAATATGCTAAAACTTCCATCTGGTATTTAATCCCCCCAAAGCATAAAAACCAATACATTAGCCTTGGCAGGTGTGGCTCAGTTGGTTGAAGCATTGTCCTGTAACCAAAAGGCTGCAGGTTGGATTCCCAGTCAGGGCACATGCCTGGACTGCAGGTTCAGTCCCTGGTCCGGGCACATAGGGAAAGCAGCCATTTGGTCTTTCTCTCACATAGATGTTCTCTCTCTCCCTCCCCCTCTCTCTAAAACCAGTGGGAAAATGTCCTGGGGTGAGGATTTAAAAATTACATTAGGGAAGAATGACAGAAAGAACATCTTTGGAGGCCAAGAGACTAGAAAGAAGAGTGAAGAGGAAAATAAGTTTAAATATGTCACCAGTAATGTCCAATAATGATCAGTAGGAAACAGGTAGGGTTTATAAACCCTAGCTGCATATTTAATTAGATTTTATTTCTATTTTAAGAAATAGTATAAGAACAGAGAAGAAACTGTAAACCATAAATCTAGGAATACACAGATCTAAGAAGTTACCAAACAATATGAAAATTGTCACCCAAATGTTCTTGATCAAGGTTATATTTACAGTTTTAGCATTAGAAATTTGGAATTTTCTCCTTGAGTTTTACATAATTTGGGTTCCCATAGAGTCTTTTCAGTAACTTGGGTTCCCAAGTGCCTCAAAGTCTGAGGAGTAAGTTTGTCTACAACTTTCTCTGTTTCAGCTTGAATGTCCCTGGAGCCTCCTCTGTCCCCAATAAACAAGAAGATTGTCCCTCTAGCAAGGATGACAAAGTGATTAAGATCAATGAGGGTCAGGATTCTCCTTTGACCTTCAAAAAGAACCCCTACTGTGTATCTCAGTAAATAATAGGTTTTGCATTATATTTCAAAGACAGTTTTAAGTTGTCTTTTTTGAAGTTTGAAAACCACCAGTGTTAGTACACGAACCCTTTTCTCTAGAAGAAACAATTTGGTAGAACTGAAGCTAGCTCAGAGCCGTGCAACAACATGCCACTAATTCACTGAGTGCTGACTGTGGGGCCCGAAGCCTGTTCTTTGCGCCAAGACGCGCTGCTGACCTGTGGGGCGGCACCTGCTGCCGCAGTGCCGGCTGCTGTGTGCGGGAAACGGCGCTCTGTTGCCGCGGAGAAACAGACGACTACTTAAAGCTGTCTTTTCCTATAATTCTTTGCATTTTAATTTAAAATAACTCTGAAAGATGGATAACAAAATGCAGAAATTTGATTCAATAAAGCTTCCAAACATGAACTTTTTTTTTGGCAATGTTTTGCAGAAGAGATGCATTGGCCATTAATATGTAAATGAAAAAGGCTAGAGGCCATATAATCTCACATCACTGATATTACAAAATGGGCATTTTCAAACAACTGTTTCATCAGCAAAAATTCCACCATTTATGAAAAATAAATGATTTCTCTGTCTCATTTCCCACAGTACCTGGCATATACTTAGAGTTTAATTGAATAAGTTATTTTATATCTCTTTGCTTATAAAGCTCTGCTGTTCCTCACTTATCTACAAGATAGAGTAACAACAACAACTAGGAGACCTACTAACAAACATAATTGTTATGAATAATGGTGTCTTGTGAAGGAAACAAATGCTTAGCTAAAGAGTAATCAAAGTGGCCTACTTTAGATTGGTAGAAATGCCTTTAGAAGCGGTATTAAAAGAGCTCAGACCTAAAAGATGAGACGTAGGTTATGCACTTACTGATGATGATAATAGCATTCTAAGCAGAAAGGTCAAGCATTTGCAAGGATGCTGAAGCTGGAAAGAGTTCTGCAGCTTCTAGGAGCTTCTACAAGCTCAGTGCAGTTCAAGATAGTCATTGAGATGTAAAGTACAGCATGGGGAATATAGTCAATAATATTGTAATAACTGTGTAGGTGCCAGGTGGTTACTGAAAATATTGGGGGGGGAACACTTTGTAAAGTATATGATTGTCTAACTACTGAATCTAATACAAAATAATATTGAATGTACACTGTAATTGAAAAAGGAAAAAAGAAAAAAGAAATGACCTGTTGACTTGGTTTTTGTAAAGGGAATAGTGTATTCTTACATTTGAGCTTGTCAACGTAAATACTGGAAGTAGAATCATCGCAGCCATTGATTTACTATGCATTAAATTACTTTCATTCTCTCACATACAGAAAAAAATGAATAAAAGAACATGAACAAAGCATACCTTTGGTCCTCGAATAGCAATGCCAGGTTCTCCTTTAAGTCCAGGCGCCCCAGGCCCTCCTCTGTCTCCCTGTACATTTCAAATAATGTTCCGAGCTTCAGACTTGAGGTTGCATGAGAAACCATAATGGCAGGGGACAAAAGTGACTGGCAAGTTTATAAAGGGCTTAACCGATCAGTCTCGGATCTTGGGAGAGTACATACTTCTAATATACCTGAGATGAATTTCAAATCCTAAGTAGATAACACCTGTCCGTAAAGTCTCCCAGGCTGGTTAGAGAAGGGCCTCTGAAACAGGAGGTGGCCATCTAGACTCAAATGTTTGGACCATAAGACTGTCTGGGAATGGTCTCAAGTCTGAGTGAATTTCTTTTCTGTCACATTTTCTGATTATAAATCTTAGCAAATTCTTGTGAATAGATGCAACAAATTCTTACTCGTATTGAGGTCTAAGGTTTGGGGAAGGTAATTCGAGATGAAATGACAAGTTCAAGACCAGGAGCAAGAAATCTGGTCTCTAATCTTACATTTGTGGTTGGCCTTTCGTTTGCTTAATTGTGATGCATCAGGCTTGAAGTAGATAACATTTTGGGGTTCTTCCAAAGCTAAAATTCTAGTAGACTGGTATCATGTATTTTTCCCCTTCTCCAACTATCTAAGAAAAAGAAAAAAGTATTCACAAGAATGCATACCTTTGTCCCAGGTGGTCCAGGAATTGATGCTCCAGGAAGCCCAAAAGGGCCCATAACCCCTGGATCACCCTAAAAGCAAAGCAAAATACTCACTACATTTCAAACAACAACAGAAAAACTATATATAGGAATTATATTAGGAAAAGCATAGAAATGTGTTTCCAGCATTTTGAAATATTATGACCTGTTTCACAGTCCAATGTGAAAATACTTTAACATCTTTGTTAAACCACTCCTAAAGTTATTGATGATTAAGATTTCAATGCCTTTAATAAATGCACTCAGTTAATTCCTGAGTATGAGGCACATTTTATCTCTTGTGCATCCTTTTATTAGCTAATAAAAATTATGCAGTTAATGGTGCTTCCCTTTTGTCATATGCCAGAAAGCTCAGAGGGAAATATTTGTTCAATTCTAGCAATTATCTTCAGCATAAGTTTTTGGTATACTTGAAAGATAAATAATGTTTCTTAAAGTTTGTAATTTTTTCCTTTGTTCTTTTGTTCTGTGGTTCATGCTGTGTCAGTCTTCCATTGTAAAGTATTTAATACCCCTTTTTAGAAGTAGAGAGTTTATGATATAAACAAACAAACAAACAAACACATAGATACATTTTCAAATAGAAAAAACATTTCTCAATGTTAGGGGCATGTCTTGATATTGAGTGTCAATAAAAACTCAATTTGAAATAGCAAGTAGTATCTCTGTCCCACATAGTTCTAGACCAATTATTCTCAAATTTTAGGGAGTAATCATCAGAGGAATTTGATAAAATAGAGAGTCCAGGGTTTCAGTCCCAGAGATATTTTTAAAGTTTTTTAAATTCCAGTTGACATTCAATATCATATTAATTTCAGGTGTATTGGCATAATTTATAAACTGATTGTCCCCGTAAGTCTTGTACCCAACTGGCGCCATACAGAGTTACTGCAACCTTGTTGACTGTGTCCCGCATGCTGTTCTCTAGGTCCCCATCGCTGTTCTGCAACTGTCAATTTGTACTTCTTGATCTCGTCACGATTTTCACCCTGCCCCCCACCCCCTCCCATCTGGCAACCATCAGTTTGTTCTCTATATCTATGAGTCTATTTCTGTTTTGTTTGCTTATTTTGTTTTTTAGATTCCACATATAAGTGAAATATAAGGTATTTGTCTTTGTCTGACTTATTTCACTTAATATAATACCCTCTAGGTCCATCCATGCTATTGCAAATGCTAAGATTTCATTCTTTTTTATGGCTAAATAATATTCCATGGTATATATGTACCACATCTTTTTTGTTTGTTTTCAAATTAAGCTTTTATTCTCACTTTTTAAATCCTTACCTGAGGATATGTTTATTGATTTTAGAAAGAAGGGAAGGGGAGGGGGAGAGGGAGTGACATGGATGTGAGAAAAATCAATTGGTCTCCTCCTGTACATGTCCCAACTGACAATCAAACCTACGACCCAGGCATGTGCCCTGACCGGGAATCAAACCTGCAACCCTCTGGTGCATGGGACAATGCTCCAACCGACCGAGCCATTTGGCCAGGGTCTGCAGCTTCTTTATTCAGTTGTCTATGGATGGTCAGTTCCAGATATTTTAATAGATGTAGGGGCTGGGTTGAGGAATATGAATTTTTATGAGGCACCTCTGGGGATTCTGATATAAGTAACAGGGTGCACATATCCTGCAGGGTATTTAAATAAACCCGTTTGGCATTATTAGAAGAAAGTATTAGGGCTACACTATTTATTTGTATCTCCTCTTTTAAATTTTCAATTATTTAGACAAACCTTATAACATTAATATGATAGTTTCTGACTAAAAATTACAATTAAAAACTAACTAAACAAAGCCTATATTGGCGTGCTATTAGAGATTTGTAACTGAACAGTTTGGAAACTAGTGATCTGGAACAGGTGTAGCAAACTGCTACCTGTAGGCCAAATCCGATCTGCCACCTGGCTTCGTACAGCCGACGGCTAAAAATGGCTTTCACATGTGTAAATGATTGTGCTATAAGCGGGTACATAATATTCTCAATTTAGCCTCTTGGACCGCAAAGCCTAAAATATTTACTACCTGTCCCTTTACCAAAAATGTACCTGCTCCTGCCCTCAAGAATAAACCATTCTTCCTATCAGGAGCCTCCCCCTGGATCTCCTGCCTCCTTTGAGAGAATCGCTGGTAAGGACTCCAGCCCTGGGCCAAGTCCACTTCACGTCTGAAGCTCCCTGCTCTGCGGAGTCTCCAACGTGAGGGACAGGCGGAGTGCGTCGGCCTGCGAGGGCCCGGACCACGGTGAGGCAGGTGTGTCCCGATCCTGCACTTCCCACCTACAGGTCAACGGCCCACCACAAACCAGGGCTCTGGTGACACGTAACTTCCCCACTCAGTCCTTTGACAAAGGGATGAAGCATTAACCTGTTACATTTTTCACAAAGACCAGGTAAGCAAGATTATGCTTCCAGATTTAATCTCTTTTACCTCTTTTTAAAGAGGTCAATTACTGTACTTTTAAAATATAAAGTTATATACATAGAAGGTATACAATTGCTTAAAGACCCTTTATTAAGGTGTGATTGTGATTATGAATTCAAATATAGCAGTTCTTCATAAAAAGAGCTTTATTTCAAAATACAGAAAAATATTCGCTTTGAATAAGAGCAACTACGACATAAAGAGTAATCATTATTATTAATAATAATACAACACATTTCTTATAAAGTGGGATTTCTCACCATGTGCTCCTCAAACTACCTGCAGCAGAAGGCACGTATTGAAGAAAATCAGATTCCTGGTACCCAGATCTCTGGGCATGGCGCCAAGAAACAGAGATCTGTAACGCGCCCCCTGGGGACACTGAGGGGCACTGATGTTTAAGAATCACTGGCCTGCAGGGGTTGCTGTGTTTTGTACCTGCTGTCATCATGTCACCGCCATTTTTTTGAGTTGTTCTTTAGCAGTCTGGTCTTTGTCTCTTTTTACAATTAGCACCTTCCTAGCGGCGTGAACTCTTAGGTTTGCGAATTTCCGTTTCCTGACACATCCAAGTAACCTCCTTCCTCTCCGGCTAAGGCAGGACATGTACCTAACTGCTTGCCTCGCGATTTCCTTTACTCCTTCCTCAGCTCCCTGTCCTGGACAGTTTATCAGGACATGGTCTCCTACCTTTCATTTCCATATTCTCTCTGAATAACTCCACGTATGGAACTCTTGCTACGTGCCAGAAACTGTACTAAGCATTTTGTTAAATGTCTTATGTTTCCCAACAACCCTGTGAAATAGATCTTAGTGTTACTTTCCTTCTGTGATTGAAATGACTGGCCCCAGAAGGTTCTGGGGAGGAGCAGGGTGAGAATGCCCCTCTCTAGCCTTCTGCGGCCCCGCTCTCCAACTGCCTCGCAGCCTGGGACTTCGTGAGTTGTTCGGCAGAACGAGGTGATGGAGGACTGGTATCTCCTATGGTCCTGACTGCATCGCAGGGAGGGCCGACATCCAGATCCTCTCTTAGAAGCATAGATGCTCCGATGAAGAACACATGTTGTGCAACCTTCTTATTCCATTCTATTATGGTCTGGATTAATATATTTTCCGGAGACTTTTTTCACTTTGAGGTTTTCACTTTGTATTTGTTCAGAAGAAATGGGAAAGCAAATTTGTGGTAGAAATCTAATATTCTATTAAAACCAGATACAATTGTAATCTCCTCAGAGAGAAAATGAGAGTATAAAAATCTTACCTTTGGCCCTTCAGGCCCCGGAAATCCCCTCTGTCCTGGATTTCCTTTGCTCCCTTTCTTTCCTTCATCTCCCTGGCAAAGTAATTATAAAAATATAGTTGTTGTATTAACAAACCCTCCCCAGTCACACAACAACCATGTCAGGGCCATATTCTCAACTAACACGCAGTTTAAAGGGATAGATATGCCCCAAGCCCAGCTCAGTTGTACAGGGTTTGTCAAGGTTCTTGAACAGATTGGGTAGTTCAGAATCAATACAATTTAATATTTTTAAAAATCTACGTTCAGTATCTTTCTTTGGGGACTTTTATTTAAATTTACAATTCTCGTGCCGTCTTGGCCTATTAACGGATGGTTCTGAGAAAGTCACAGCACCACCAGACAGATTTATCTGTGCTTTTCCTTGTGGTTTTCAGCATTCATGCAATTTCAGTTTTCAGACATAAAATGGGATATCTTTCAAATCCAGCCCCATTTCTTCCTCAGTGGGGAGTCTCTTTCTCTCCCCCACAGGAGACTGGGGATTCTGCTGGTGAAAGATGTGTGAGCATTAACCTGGTGCAGAGCTGGAAACTGCCTACTGACTGTTTCCCAGCCTGGCCGTGTACATTGACGCTCCCCCAAGAGAACTGTCTTCCCTTCACCCGGAAGTCTCCGAGCATTACAAAACTATCCTTAAACTAGGGCTCAACTGCAAGACACCATATCCAAGCATGGGCCCAGCTCAACAAAGGAATAACTCTTTGGGCTTTGCAACTGAGTCCATATAAACATGTGTGACGTAAATGACTATAGGATGGTTTTCAAACCTGAGCTATAGTCACTTCTGAGCATGCATCAGAAATCCCCTGGAGGGCTTGTTAGCCCAGAGATTGCTGGGCCCTTGTCCAGAGTTTCTGATTTCGTAGACGTGCACTGAGACACAAGGATTCACCTATGTGACTCATTCCCAGGGGATGTCGATGCCCTGGTCTAGGGACCACGCCTTGAGAACCACTGGACTATGTACCAAGGTCATCAGCAATTCAGGAACACTTCTGAGAAGAAGAGGTGGCCTCACATGGGATCTAGACAGATGTCATTAACTCCCCAAGGTCCCTAACGGAGAGCAGTAACACAGGTAATAAAAAAAGTAGCAGTTGAATGTCTAAATATCACTTATTATATCAAAATTTCTCAATGGAGAAAAAAATCTAACCAAAACTATTTATTCTTACACTCACTACCAAATTCAATTTATTGACCAAAATCGCCCCAGAAGACAACAACAGGAGCCCAACCAAATAAGAAAGTGCCAAGGCTGAACCGTAGGGGGACACTGGGCTGCGTAACATACCCCCACCCCTCTTTTGCTGTAATATCCTTCCCAAGCCGCAGACCACCTCGAAGCCACAAATCCAGTGGCCTCTCTTTTCAGCACATTGTCCTTGCTCCGGTGGTGGCATCTGACACCCTTTGAAATGCTTTCTCCTTGGGTTCCCTAATGTGGTAACTCTTGTGCCTGCCTTTGTCCTGTTTTGAATGTTCTTTCTCCAGCAACTGTGCAGCATGAAAGTCAAACCCCAGCTGTTTCTCAGAGATATCGCTCATTCTTATAGCTTCAGTTATTACCTCAACGGTCTGCCTTCCAAAAGCATATTCTAGAATACATCAGTCCTCCTGAATGTTAACAGGCAAGCATTTCTATAAGTATTTTTGCATGATGTTAAAAAGATATTTTCTGTCTTTATTCCTTACCCCCTTCCCTCCAAGGATCTCATAATCTGGTGAGTCAATAAATAAAACTGTTTGAAATTCTACAAATATACTTAAATGTCCAATTCTCACTTTTAAGGTTAAGGACTCAATTTTAGTCAATATTTTTCATGAACAAAGATGTCTTACACTATCCATTATTATTTCAACACAATCGTATACAGATTTTACTTTTACTGTCCTCATGTAGACTTTTTCAGGATCTTTACAGTGCATTGATGGCCGTGCATAAAAAATACAGGAACATCTGGCACCTTGGAGCTCTGGATTACGTCACTAACGGGCTTATTGATGAGTGTGGATATTCTCATCTTGACGTATAAAGATGGTATTCACTAGCATTTCTACAATGTATAAATATAAATTTATTCCAAGTTGTGAAAGTTAAATTGTCACTTAATAAGGTAATATTTCTTATTACTGTGTGAAACTCTGTAAATGCTTAAAGAAAATTTATGGACTTGCAAGTCTCAAGGATGTATCTCAAGTCCTCTTTCCCTTTCCTCTGTGTTTTTTAAATGTCAATCTTGTTATTAAGAAAAACATGTGTTGAACTCTTCGTATAAGCTGGGTGTTCGAATAGACGTTAGGAAGTAAAAATAATAACATACTTGCTTTCTTCCGGAGCTCACAAGCTGGTATCCATAACTCTAAGCCAGAAGTAAACAGATTTGACGCAGCAAGAATAACAGTCACATTTTCCACAAGTTGGCTCCTTAGCATCAGGACCAAAACACAGGCAGTCTGCTTCCCCTGACACTGTCAACTATACCTTGGAGCCAGGCTGTCCTTTTCCAGGTGGTCCTTCTGGGCCTCTTGCTCCTGGGAGCCCAGCTTCTCCCTGGAGAAAATGACACTGGGGACTTAGCTGACCCTCCACAGGCAGTGCGCTGGGGGTGGCAGAAGTAACACCTGCATGAGTGCGGTTCGTAGGGTGTAATAATTTATAGTTTTAGTTTGAACATTTCACCTAAAATGTCATGTGGTGTGCTTAAGTGAGATACTGTTATGTTACAGAATTGCATGCTTATGATTGCATAACAAAAGAGGGACGTTCTTTGTGCCACACCCTCTCTACTGGCCTCCTTGTCTCCTCTCACGGCCAGTGGATTCTCTGCTGAGACCCTCCAAAACAGACCAGACCTTACCTCTACTCACAAAATTAGTGTAGAAGTTTGTCAAGTTGAATAAATTAATATCATACTCTCGCTTAGCTCAGAGCAGCTGAAATATGAAAACGTCTAATTGCTCAGCCAATTTCCAAAGAAATAAACTTCCTTTCCTTTTGGCTTGTCATTCACTTTTGGTGGTTTGTTTACTTTTTTTTGAAAAACAAGACTTTTGGCCTTTTCATCTGATGATTTTTACTACTTGTATTGAAAAATAAATATTTCACATGCCCACTTAAAATATTTCAGGAAATCTCTATAATAGTTTTACTTCCCAAACGCATTTACAGATGTTTCTTTTAGAGGCGGAAACAAAGTGTTTTTGTCTAAGTTTCAATGAAAGTGCTTTCTAGGTATCCCAAAAAGCCTGTGTCACTAGAGAATGTCCTGGCAAACACCAGAGAGAAGGCAGAAGGTGTGACACACTACTCATCCTTTGAATTGGTGCTCTTTTTCTCTCTGATGTAAGTAAACAAGGAAATTTAGATTGTGGTGTTTTTTTTTCGGATGGTTTAATTGGAGGTCCTGCTGGGCCAAGGTATCAGTGTGGTCCAATTATTTTTACTCCTGTAAGATGAAAAGCCTAGGTACCTTCTTCCCTGAAGCTCCATCCTCTCCTGGTACTCCTGGCTGGCCTGGGAGCCCTATTGTTCCTGGCGCCCCCTGGTGGATGAGAAAAGATTTTATTTCCAGCAGTTCATGTTTATCATGCACCCCCATTTTGAGCTACATGTAATTAGATATATCTTAATAGTGTCTAACAAAAGCCTTTGAGCTGAGAAATCTAAATAGTAATTAAGCTATTTGACCTTGACCAAGTTACTTAACTTCTCTGGGTCTCAGTTTTGGATCATGTTTTTTGTTATGGGTTGAATTGACTCCCAAAATTTTATGTTAAAGTCCTAACCCCTGGTAC
>PVIA01002864.1:114273-191052 GCA_004024845.1 Tonatia bakeri | reverse complement strand
AGGCTCACCAACCCCTTTACAATCGAATGGTAAACACAGGAGATGGGGTTAAATATTGTTATTAGCGATCATAAATATCCTTGGCTTTTCATTAACCCAGATGGCAGCTGCTTCTAATCCTGAGAGCTGGCTTGGGTCACGGGTACCTCCGACATAAAACCCTCTGGAATCTGATCCTGTTATTTCTGATCAGAATGCTCGGGTTTAGCATTTTTTTAGTCCAGCTATGAAAACTATTGCCTTCAGCTCCCGTTCTGTTTTTAATTCTACTGGAAAGTCTTTATTTGGTCTGTTTAATATAGCTGAAGGATAAACAGCATGTAAAGCACTAACTTATATGAAGAAATGTGTTCCCAGTCTCAGCTTTGCTTCCCTCTTCCAAAGGAGGAAGCTGGTGAGGCCAGAGGCTGTTTTTTTTTTTTTTTCCTTGCTAGTGTGGGCTCCGGATGTGAAGGATCTGATTTGGAATATTCCCAACTCCCTGGGACATTCCTAGGGACCACTGTGTCGAGCACAGCTAAAACACTTCTGGCTTATAGGGAAGTCCATCCTTGGGAACATTGTCCACAGCAAGACGTGATGTTCTTTGTACAAGGCTCCACATGGCAGATTTATTTTAGAATTTGGTGTCAGGCTGTCCTTTAGGAAGAGCTGAAGGAAGCCTATCGTGTTTGCCAAAAACCTTGGTTTCCGAAAGGCTCAAGAAAAAAGGATGGCCTGGTCCCAGCCATTGGCAGGTTTTATGGTTACACATGTGTTTCTTCCTGTTCTGCACCCTGATGTATTTTATGCTTCCATTTTAATAGCCATCTTTGAGGAGATGAGGTGGGGTAGACATATTTATTGTTTATTTTGTTTTTTGCTTCAGAGAGTCACTGTTTACTGGGCCCTCTCCAGGGAGGTCTTGAACTTGCAGAGACCTCCCCCATGCTGCTTCCTCAGCGCTCCTCTGCCTGGGAGACCCGTTTCCTGGTGGGATGCAGATTTTTCAGTTAAGGCCATTGAGGGAGCAAGACTTGGCCAGCTCCCGCTTCTTTTAGTCACAGGGTTTGTCCTGACTCCTGGCCTGGGCCCGGGCTGAGTGATTGCTGGGCGACCCTCGAATCCCTCCACTGCAGACACATTTTCCTTTTGGGCTCTGAAGTCCTTGCCAGAGCTCCCCCTCTTTGTAGGATCTGCCCTTCCTGAGAGCCCTGGTCCTACAGGTTTGCTGAGAGGGAGAAAGGGAACAGGATTTTCAGCCAGAAAGCCTGGATTAGGATCCCAAAGCTGCTCCCCCCATTTCTGAACCTTCCACTTGGAAAGTGGGGGTGATCACATCTGCCTCACCTCACTGGAAAGTGGGGGTGAGTACGTGGAAGGCTAGTGGGTCCCTGTGCGGACACTTGTAGCCACTCAGCGCCTGTTGCCAGGGGCTCTCGATTCGTGGTACTTCCCTCCTCGGTCCTCAGGCTGGAGCGCAGCTGCAGAAGTCCCCCTCGCCCCCCTAAAAGCAGATGCTGTACAGCTGCAACGAGCCCCTTGCCTCTGCTCAGCCAGCCTTTTATTGTCCTTTGGTGTTTTGTGGCCTCATATCCCACAGCAACTAAATTTCTGAATTTCTCTCTACAAGCCTTCTGTTCTTCCTTATCCCTTCACTTTTGGGAAAATAATCTTCCCTTCTTTTCTTCCCTCCTCCCATGCCCCTGAGCTCCAGGAGCCTGCCTCCCCTTCAGGCCTGAGCTATGCTCTCTGTCGCAGGCTCAGAGAAAGAGGTTCTCTCTGACTTTCATGCTGACCCCAGGGCAGGGCCAGTCTCCCTGTCACACTCCCTTGTCATCACAGTCCATCATCTGTAATGTCTCCCTCCTCCGTGAGTCTCACCCTCGCCTGCTAACAGTGCAAGGCACCTCTCCAGCCAACCCCTCTGTGACCTCGACAGCCCTCTGGTTGTACTGTCATCTTGTGGCCGCTGGAGTTCTGGAGGAGAGGCGTCTCTCCACCTCTTCATGCCCAGCACCTTCCGGTCTCTGCAGTCTGGTTCCCTCTGTGCTGAGCCTTCCAGAGTGAGCTTTGCGTCCAGCCCAGGGGCCTTCCCCTGCCCCCATCTGCCTGACCTCCCTCAGCCCCCACCCTTCTGGTTTTCTCCGCTCTCCTCCAACCAGGTGGAGTGGCGAGGGCTCCCCAGGGCAAGGTTCCGGATCCCCTTCACTATTCATGCATTTCTCCTGGATGAGTCATCTGTCCTGCGGTTTCATCTGGCGTCACCCATTCTCTACACCTGTATCTGCTGCCTCTCCCGGACCTTAGGGATTGATGGGGAAAGTAATAGTACCTACTTCATTGCGTGGTGGATTAAATGCATAGCACTACAAAACTGCTCAAGACTTACTTTAGTAAGTGCAGTACAGTGGTCCATTCTTGCCACCTGTGTACGGGCCTTTTGTGACCACTCCCTGTCTGCCTCCCCATCTGATCTCTTAACCTGTCCCCATACTCTACACATGACAATTCATTCCTTTCAATTCTTCCAGCGCCCCCCTCCTCTGTCTTACCTCGGCCCTTTCCCATTGGTGGTCCCGGTTTGGAAAGCTGTAGTTCCTCTCCTGCCCTTTTCTCTACCCTGCCAGACGCTGACCTCTCAGTTAGGTCCCAGCCTAGGGACACTTTCCCTGGAGAATTTCTGGGCCTTCTAAGTCTGGGCTGTGACCCCTGCTGTGCACCCAGCCCCAGCACACTGCCCTTCCCCATTGCAATAACACCGGCCAGGTCTTGTCCGTTTGGCCCCTACGAGATTGTGTGAAGGGGGAGTGCTTTGTCGGTCTTTTTGCCACCATGTCCTAGGGCTGGTATTATGGTCCAAATAAATGGTCGAACCTACCTCATCCTTCTGGACCACCCTGGCACCAGCACACGAGCCTATGCAAACACACTCAACTCTCACACTCAACGGAGTGGGTCTTTTCTGGGGACGCTCCTAAATGTGTGGAGAACCCAAGGATGGAGGCAGGGGCCTAGGGCTTCCTCAGAAAGGGAGGTACCCAGCATCCCAAAAGGTAGGGAATTTGCCGAAATGTGCTTTCACTGTGCCATAGGTCAGCTCCAAGGGCCCTTATAGGCATCTTGTTAAGTTTGTTGTTTAGAAATGAGGAGCCTGCGTCCCGGAGGTGAGATGACCAAGGTCACACACAAGTGAACGTAGAGCCAGGAAGGGAAGCTGGGCCACTGCTGCCTGTCTGTGTAATTACTTCCTGTCGCAGTGGAAGTTTCACTGTGTCCTCAGTGGAGTTCTGGCCTGTGCCCGGGCGTGAACAGAACACTTTCCCCCGGGGGGCACGTCATGGTCCCGTGGCCCAGCCGTGCTGACGCCTTCCATGTGTGGTGTCATCGGCTGGGTCACGGCCACGCTCTGAGAGGGGCTGTGAGCCTGCATTCGTTACCCGTGGACTTTGTGCCTGTACAGCAGTTACAGGAATTCCCCCGGCACCTTCTCTGCCACACGTGATTCCGAGGGCTCTGGGGCCAGGGGCAGCAGGGACAGCCGCAGGCGGAGATGTTCGTGCCCTGCCCACTGACCCTTTGCACGGCTGGCATTTTTTCCCCGCTGTACACAAGCCCAAAAGAGACTGGCTGCCTCCCCGAGTCTCAGGTTTTTGTGGCAGCTGTGTTTGAACCCTAGGTCTCTCCGAATCCTTCCCACTGAGTTGGTCAAGAGAGAGCAGGTGGCCCCGCGGGCAGTGAGCATTGGTTGTGTGCATGACTGCCCTGGGCCACAGCGTCCTCTGCTGTGAAATTCCAAATGCACATGCCCTAGAAGCCTGCCAGGCAGAAATGCAACACTGAACATTATTATATGATTTTTTGGACACATGGGTGCCCCCTCACCTGTTGGGGGAGTCCCAGCCTGCCCTGCTGTGGTATCTGAGGCCTCCATGCCTGGGTCCTGCCCATCGCCAGTCTCACTTCTCCCCGTCCCTGCCACCCACTCTGGCCCACCCACTCTGGCACTCTGGTCCAGCCATACCGCGCTGCTTGTCACTCAGCGCGTACACCGTGGCCGGGTCAGGGATAGAAGGAAGTGTGTGCTAGCCTGGCCTGGCCTGGTGGTGTCTCCTCTTACTATCCAGGGCCCCCAGGCCTTGTCCTCCAGGTGGGGACAGGGTGAGCTTATCTTTCACTCCTTGGGAGCCTGTACCAGTGGTGAAAGCCCAAGTCGGGGCCAGACTGTTACAAACGCTCCCCAGGCATCAGGGACTCCTGTGTGGACACCTTGTACCCAGGCTGGACCCGAACCTTAAGAAAGAAGGGACAGTTTTATTTTCCTGGCTCGCCTCTCAGTTCTCCTGGCTCCTCTGGACAGTCCTGGGAACAAGGTCTGGGCCTTTGCCTCCGATGCTCATTTCACTGTGGCTGAAAGTCCACTGGGGATGGGGCACAGTGGTGCCCAATTTTCAGGCAGGCGACTGGATTTTTTTTTTTGGATGCTGCTCAGTGGGGCTCATTTCTTATTAGTACAGAAGAAATCCTCGGTAACGTTGAGCCCATGCCAGGTCGCTGGGAGCTGCCCAGGGTTCTTGCCGACTTCTGTTTCTGGCATAAGAAGGGAGCGCTGTAGCGGCATTTGAAACATGCGACCTGTGGAAGCCTTTCTGAAGTTGGAACTCGTAGTGCAGCGGTCGCGGGCGCAGGGGATGCGAGTTGTGCCTCCTGCTAGTTGCGTGGATTTCGGACAAGCTGGGTGACCAGCTTACCCGCGTTCGCCTGGCACTCGCCCAGCTTCAGCACTGAAGGTCCTGGGCAAGCTGGGAGGTTCATCCCGTACAACTTCACTGGCTTCTCCAGGCTCTAGTGTCCCCGGCAGGGACAGTGTCACCTGCCTCTTGGGGTTGGTGTGGACGTACTAGGATGGTGCGTGTGGAGTGCTAGGCAGGTGTGTCAGTTTTTAGAGCTGCTGGAGCAAAGCACCGCAGACTGGTGGCCCGGAACAACGGGAGTGCGTGCGTTGCCTCAGTTCTGGAGGTAAGGTCTGAAGTCGAAATGCCCGTTGGCTGTCCTGCCTCTGGACCTGCAGGAGAGGTCTTGCTTGCTTCTCCCTCATTTCTGGTGGTTGTCTGGCCATCTCTGGCAAGCCTGGACTCGTAGATGCCTCACTGCCATCCTCTGTCTTCACGTGGTGTTCTTCCTGTGTCCAGGTCTTCACACGGCCGCTGTCTTCCCTGTGTGCATCTGTCTGTACATCCACATCTCCCCTCTTTACAAGGACACCAGTCATGCCGCATCAGGGCCCACCTCATTTTTACTTGACCCCTTCTGTAAAGACCCTGTTCCAGAGCAGGTCACATCTGAGGCACTGGTTGGGGGTGCGGTTAGGACTTTAATATATCTTTTGCGGGGACACAACTCTACTCAGCAGCAGGGTTAGCTGTGACTATTATTGTCATTTGTATCACTGTCTTTGCCATCACTGAGAAGCCAAGAATATCTAAGAAGCAGCCCCTGCACCCAAGAAGAGAAATGGCAGGAAGCCCCGTCATGAGCAGGAGCTGGCCTGGTTGTTGAAATTCCATATCTGGAGCCATTTCAGCACAAAGGGTCTCAGAAAAACCCCTCTTTGACCCCCGGTTTTGCTCTCTTTGGTGTAGATGGAGCAGATGAGGAATGAGCTACTTCAGGAAAGAGCTGTGAGGCAAGACCTGGAGTGTGACAAGATTTCCCTGGAGAGACAGGTGAGGGCAGCTGGCCCCGCGAGGCTTGGACTGGAGCCCCCCGTGGCACCTGCTTTGGGCAGCACCCCAAACTCTGGGCTGTGCCTCGCCCGCGAGAGGTGTTTCTGAGACCATTTCCGGGGAGGCTTTTCTCAGTAACGTTAAATATGCTCGGAAGTCTCCAGCCGGGGGGAGGAGGAGGTGGGATTGCGAGTGTTTTCTAGATCCCCAAAGGGCTGAATTCTAACGTTAGAGAATGATAAAGAACCAGCGTTGTCAATCACGGGCGTTGCTAAAAAGCTCACCAGACTCGTTATTTCCTTTACACGCCACTCACTGAACGTGAATTGTGGTCATGGAGAAGGGCTGTTTCTCCTGCCAGTAGGTTTAAGAAAGGCCAAAGTCACTTGTCTGACATCCAGGAGTCCTAGGCCACGGCAAGGATTTCACTAAGGCTTGTAAGGAAATGTGACAGAGTCTCTTCCTTTGGGCTGTCAGGACAGGGGTGCTTCCCCAGGTCCCCCTGGGTCACCCATCCTGGTGTGAAAAGTGGGCTTAGCGAAGTCACTGACCACTTGTGGGCTCTGCCTGTAGCCCGCTCTGCAGACAGAGTGGTGGACACGCAGCCCCTCACAGTCTCCCCGTCTGATTCCAGAACAAGGACTTGAAGAGCCGCATCATCCACCTGGAAGGTTCCTACCGGTCCAGCAAGGAGGGGCTGGTGGTGCAGCTGGAGACCAGGATCGCAGAGCTGGAGGACCGTCTAGAGAGCGAGGAGAGGTGAGTCCGGCCGGCTGCGGTGCGGAGGCCTGGTGGGCAGGGACCGCCACTTCACAGAGGGTTTTCATATTTGTGTCTCTTCCCTTCCTCAGAAGCCTTCCCGTGAGGAAGGCAGAGCACGTACAGCCTTGTTGTTATTGTTTCCACTTGACAGGTGAGAGAACTGAGCCCCATCCAAGTACTTGAGGAAGGCAGCCTGGCTGAACATTGGTGTAGCTGGATGAAAACTTAGGCCTCCTGTTCTTAGTCCATAGCTTTTTCACTGTCCTTGCTGCTTCTTTTCCTGTCCCCTCAGTAGGATGGGCTGCCTCATACATGACAAGTTTGAGCCAGATTAGAGGCGAGGGGGCTGACTGTGCCCTGAGGGCAAAGTGTATCCACTCTCCCTGGCAGAGGCAGGCCGCCCCATAGTGGGCGGGAGGGACATGGGATCGGTGACCACACACCTTTCCAGCAGCACGGCTCTTTGCAGTTAGCTTTCAGGTTGCAGCCTGAGGACCAGCACCAGGTTGAACTTGACCAGCCTCACTTCCTACTTGTGGCCCCTCTCCTTTGAGGAGGGTGTGGGTGTGCATACGTGTGGGTGTGACATTTCACGCGATCTGTTATCAGTGGGACTCCTGGCAGCTGGGCTGGAGCAGCCTAGCGTGGTTGCCTGGCAGGGGCTTTCTGTCTTACAGAGTAAAGCTCAAGACAGGGAGAACTCAGGACATGTCTAGTCCCACCTCGGCCCCTCTCTGCCTCTGAAACCTCGGGCAACTCACTCCCCTTCTTAGAGCCCCTGTTTCCTCATCTGTCCGATGACCAGCCCTTTCCTCCTGTAGTCACGTGTCTCTCTGGCCCTCGGCCTTGGGTGGGCCAGGCAGCCCTGGCCAGGGCTTGCCCTCCTCCGTGGCCTGGGCAAAACCTCCTGTGGGGCTGGGACCAGAGAGCCTTCAGTTCTGCTTTCCTCGCCCTTCCAGGGACCGGGCCAGCCTGCAGCTCAGCAACCGACGCCTGGAGCGGAAGGTGAAGGAGCTGGTGATGCAGGTGGACGACGAGCACCTGTCGCTGACTGATCAGAAGGACCAGGTGAGGGACCCTCTGCGAATTCATTCCCTCTCTAGGCTGCGTTAGTGAGGATTTTAGCAAACTCCAAACCCTGAACTCCACTTGTTAAAAGCAGACTCGTCTGCCGCAGAGGCTTATCTCCACTTTCCCGTGAAACTGGCTGCCCCCCTGTGCATGTCTTGGTGGCCTGGGGAGAAGGTGGCTGGCCCGCTGGCTTGTCCACGCTGGGGCTCCTCTGTGTCGCAGCTGGGCTGGTGAGCAGCACTAACCCGCTCTCTCTCCCAATGCAGCTGAGCCTGCGCTTGAAAGCAATGAAGCGACAGGTAGAAGAGGCCGAGGAGGAGATTGACAGACTGGAAAGCTCCAAAAAGAAGCTGCAGAGGGAGCTGGAGGAGCAGATGGATGTGAACGAGCAGCTGCAGGGCCAGCTCAGTGCCATGAAGAAGAACTTAAGGTGGGCAAGCGCCGTGACCCCATGGGCGCCATCCCCCCGGCATTTGGGGAGACCATAGAGCTTTTAGGGCACCCTCACTTCTGCTCCTTCAAGCCAGTGTCTTGTTGTCACCTTTTGGGGTCATCCCATCCTAGAGATGAGAGCCGCTCACCCCATGTTCAGTCACCCCATGTGCTCGTAGGGTCTCATGTGTCACCCTCATACCAATGCCCTGACATCAGCCAGCAGATATTATCCCTGTTGTCCATAAGGGGAAACTGAGGCTCAGAGCAGGTAACACTAGCTCCTACCACCGTGGAGGGGGCAGCTCCTCTCTCAGCCCTCACCACGCCTACTATGTGACTTCAGGAGAAATAAAATACAGTTTTGGTCTGTATCCTCATGAGGACTAGGATATCCTGGGTTTCAGGAGAGAATTCCTGTGGTCTTAAGGGGGTCAGGTGCGGGGGTTGCCCTTCCTGCCCCAGGTCACTGCCTTGGGCGTTGGAATGAGGGAGTGGGTTGGGTTCATGCTCCTCCGTGGACTTGAGCCTTTCTTGGAGGCTGACTATGCTGGTAGTTCTCTTATAAATGGACAAGAGACTCCAGCCCCTTGAGGATTTTATAAACATGGCCCATCCTCAAGAACTCAGTCCCAGAGCTGACATTAGGGTGCAACATTTAAGGGAGCACCAAAAATCTCAGCAATCAAAGTAAATAATATTAAGTACAATATTTAAAAAAGTTAATGCAAAAAAAGTCCCCATTGGATAAGATATCAAAATTTCAGTTAAATGAGGTCACTAACAGCACCCTATTGAGCCATATTGGAACTTGAAGCTAAATGAAAAGTGAGTCCTGACCTTGTTCCAGCCCTGCCCAGCCCGTCCTGCCAACACGGGCTTGCGTGCTGAGAGGCGGGCATTTCCCCTCTGCTGCTCAAAGAGCTGGTAGGTGCAGACCCGTCGTTAGGTTCACATGCTTCCCTGCCACTCGGTGGGGTGGAGAGGCAAAAACCCGAGACCCTTCCTTCACCTCCAGATCAGAGAGGTGCCCCAGCCCAGGGCCAGGAATCATGACTGTGTTGTTCCGGCAGGCAGAAGAAGCTGCCCAGTAAAGTGCTGGATGACATGGACGACGATGACGACCTCAGCACCGACGGGGGGAGCCTCTATGAGGCGCCGCTGAGCTACACCTTCCCCAGGGATGCCACCAGCCAGATCTGAGTCCACCTCCGGCACCTCGGAGGTGGCCCACCACTCCTCCCAGGAACCTTCGGCCTCCCACAGCAGGAGGCAGGAAATGCAGCGTCTGTCTGGAGCTGAGACCCATCGCCGCCCCTTCACATAACCAGCTGACTGATTCCTCCACGCTCCATTCCTTCTCGGATCTCAGAGTGGCAGTGCGGCTCTCGTATCTCAGACAGGGAGCTAGTGCTGTGTCAGTGCTGAGACGCCTGAGGCTGAGCAGTGGCCGCCCATTGGGGTGCTTGGGAAAATATAGTTTAGCAGGGTGAAGTCCTCTCTGCACAGCTGTCTGCGAGACCATTTGCGCTGCTGCTCGTGCCCCTCTGCCATCCCCCCGCCAGGAGGAAGGGTCCAAAATGCTAGTTTTATTTAATAGCCACTGGGCATGGTGGGAAATGATGTACAGGCTGTATATATTTTAAAGCAGACCTTCTCCTGACTGCTGCTGTTTCATTCGGAATGCTACAGGGGCTTCCTAGGGTGGCGTGCTTGTCAAGGTCACACATCTATATTGAGTATTATTTTTTTAAATATGAAGCTACTAGATTTTAAGTATTCAGGAGCAGAGGCAAGACAGAGAAGGTAGAATAAAGACCACTTTGGACACAGTTGGAAAAAAGGGTTGTTGTGGTGACAAGGGACAGTTAACCCTGAGAAGAGAAATGCAGGTGGTCTTGATGAACAACTTGCTGATGGAAGAAGAAAGAATCAGAGGGTTGCTTGTATCTGTGGCCTTGGTTATTAATTTTATCTAGAACATTGTTATGTTTTCTGAACCATGCTGAGACCAACTCCCAATCACCAGCTGCCATTTCTTTTACACAGGGGCTTGGGAGGCTTAGAAGTAAGGTTTTTGACACATGATGCAGCCCTCCTGTCACTTCTTATTGGTCCTGTCCTCCCTCTTCCTACAACAGGCCTCTGAACTGGGCTCTCCTGGTCCTTGAATGGGGTGACTGCTGGGGGCGGAGTAGGAGGATATGGGGACAAGGCTCATGGACGTAGGGGTGAAGAGAAGCAGGCGGTGTCCATTGAGGTCATGGAGAAGAGGAGAAGAGATAAGCAGGTGTGTGTAGGTTTGGGTGGGAAGGAAGAGAAGGAAGAAGTTCTTGAAAGCTGGGGAGACGTGTATACAGGAGGTAGGTGGAGCAGGATCTCAGGTTTATGTCAGGAAAGGGAGGAACGCAACAGAAATCAGATGGAGGTGTGTCTGTGCAAACTGGGAGGCTCCTGCCGACTGCCTGGGACAGAGGGACATCAGCCAGCACCAGGTATGAGGTGACTGGGAGTGGTGAGGACTGGGCAAGGCCAAGTTGCAGGGACAGAATCACAGGGAGGGTGGCGTTGGGAGAATGCCGGGTATACCAGCACTCCCTCCTGGCCTTCCCAGTGTCTCCTCCCTCTGTGACAGTCCCCAGGTATATCCAGAGGCCAGGTCCAATCACAGCTGGGCTTCCATAGGTCAGGGCCAGGGAGAGAACCCTGTGGGTTATGCGCTTGTATGAGGCAGAGGAGATAACATTAATCTGCTTCAGCCGTGTACCCACACTCCCCAGTAGATGAGAGCCCTGTGGACCTGAGAACTCCATGACAGTTGCCCTGGGGCAGCAGGGAATCTCTGCATCCTACCTACCCCATATCACTGAGCCCACAAAACAGGATTCAGGGCGATCAGCCTGGTTTAAGGGCAGGTGTGATCCCCCACAGGTGAGGCCCCTGGAGCAGGAGAGCCAAGCCTTCCTCCACCTCTGATTGGGGAGTGGGCAGATTCCTCCCTTTAGCCATCCATTCATTCAGCAACTACATATTGAGCACCTACGATGTGCCCGGACATGGTCTGAGGCACTGGGGCTGTAATGTGAGTAAAATGAATCAAAATCGCACTGCTCCTGGAACGCAGTCAGGGGAACGGGAATGATAGACAACAGTCATGCAAATGGACACAGGCTGAGTCCCCACCCAGCCCTGGACGCCCCTGCCCCTTTGGGGCTCCAAGAAGCCTGCGGTTGGTTGCCCGGCTCGCTCACTGGAACTCCCACCATGACCCTCACTGTGTCCATGCTTCCCCTGCTGCTTCCACTATTGTTAGACATTTGCTGAGAAGCCTGTCTAGTGATGCCACAGCCCACTCGTGACAGAGGTTCAGAGATGGGAAGGCTCCGAGGCCCAAGAGCTTTGGGAGTGATGAGTGTCTTGGTTTGTAAGAAAACCCCAGCCCCTTGTTTTGGCCCATTCCTCCTGGTACCCCTGGGCTGGCTGCGAGGAGCAAAGATGCCCATGGAAAGAGAACAGCTCACCAGTCAGAAGCCTGGTGTCCTTACCCTAAATAATGGGCCATTTTAAATGTTAAATGCGCCATTCTTCACAGTATTGGAGCTGACAGTGAGCTGGATGCACGCAGTGTAGCTTCCGGGTGGGAAGAGTACTGGACTGGGCATTGAACAAGGTATTTTCAAGTCCAGGTTAATCTTATCCCAGTGACCTTGATGGGGCATGTGCCCTCAGAGCCATGGGGTGCCCAGAATAAATGAGGACCAGGGCCCAAGGTTCTTTCCAGCTCTGACATGCTCTCATTCTTTGATTTTATTATATATACTTCTTTTG
Organism: Tonatia bakeri; assembly: GCA_004024845.1. Lineage (NCBI taxonomy): Eukaryota > Metazoa > Chordata > Mammalia > Chiroptera > Phyllostomidae > Tonatia > Tonatia bakeri. The sequence goes on along the minus strand of PVIA01002864.1, from coordinate 179,254 downwards.
GTTTATTGCTTTAAGAACTAACTCCACTGAAAAAATATTTTCTTTAGCTAGTTTAAGAAGAAAAGATATTTTATTTAATAAACAAATATGTGGCCAAATGCAATGCTGAGGAGACAATCATCTATCTTTATAACTTTTTTTCTGCTCCTGGGAGTCATTTGACAACTCCGGTAGGCTTGTTCTGTCGGGTTTCTGCATTTGGGTCTGGTTCGATTGCTTTGGTTTGTCATGGGGAAGAGACGTTCTTGTGTAGCTACCTCCATGTAAGTGAACTGGATCAAGCAAGATTGCCTTTCAATAAACGGTGTCACCCGACAGGAATCTCAGCCCTCCCATTATTCTGACTTCCTTGTTTTCTCCAGAGCTTAGCTCCGTGTCTGCCAAGAAAAAGCCAAAGTGAATGGCTGGAAGCTCCTCAAGGAAGTGAAAACTGGTGGCAGTCCAGGCCTGAGACCAGTTTCTGAACCAGAAGGGTAGGCAGGGGTCAGTGGTGTACATGAGAATAAACAGGCGGCCCCTGATTATTCCTCATTCCTAAACCAAAATGGGTTCCCTTATCATCATGTAATCTCTCTTTATTGACAGTAGGTATAATGGGCTCCATTTTATAAGAAATGGAAGTTCTCCACAGAAAGGACCTTGGGATCAGCCAGTGGGAGCAGGTGGAGGTGGGGCATTTCTCAACTGCCATTCCCTGCTTTGTGCAGTGTTCCAGGCCGTCGCTCCTGTTTGTGGGCTCCCTGGTGCTGCAGCCTCCATGGACTTGGGTGACCATGCCTCTTCCTGGTGCCTCCAGGTCTCAAGGTGTGCGTGGTTTCCAGCTACTGGGTCCCTCGGCAGCCTGGCGGGTTCTCACAGCTCCGCCTGCCCTGCAGGGCAGCTCTTAGTCCACCACCTGGGCCACCTCAGGCCTCTCCCCCAGCCCTCTGCCCACTGAGCCCTCCGTGCTCCCAGTCGTGTGAGCATCCTCACAGCGCACAGTCCTGCATCCCTTGGCTTTCCTTATTCTGACCAGAGCATCTCAAGTAGAAAAGATTTCCTAATTGTAATAAGTCCTCCAAGCCTATGCATGAATCGTTTGCGTTGCTTAGAAGTCAGGTTTATTGAGGTATCATTTTATCCTGTGTAGTAAAAGGTGCCCTTTTTGGTATTGTTTACTTCTGTAGCTGTATTTAGGCCTCTTTCCTTGGCCCCTCTGCCAGGGTGCCTGTGGGAATGAGTCCTGGCCTCTTCCTCAAGGCCTGCCGGAGGAATGTCACCCAGGAGCCCAGAATCAAAGGGAAAAGCTCCTTCCAGGCCCGCAGCTCCTTCCTCCACATTTTTGGCATTCTTTCTTTGAACTTGAGGATAGTTACAGTGATCCTGTCTTTGTTGGAGACAGTCATTAGCCAGACAGTTCTTTTCAAACAATAGGGAAAAATGAGTCGACAGCAAGTTCCTATCAGGGGCGTAACAGTCCCACACCCAGAAATTCCAGGCTTTGCAGAGACATCAGCAGCGACTGGGTCCTGCTCTCAGACCTGCTGAGTACCCAGCCTGAAAGTCATGGCGGACATTCATGCGCTTGACCTGAGACCCAGCCTGTCTTCATCAGCAAAGCAAGATTTCAGTGTGTGCCCCATGCTGGGTTTATTAAAGCTGGAAAATGCTCAGTGCAGTTTCAAAACACATTTGACAACAGTGCCTGTTCTGTGGGGGGACATTTATTTGCAAGTTTCCCAGCATGCGGAATCTCACTCGGTCTCACAACAGATTGTCAACAACTCCTTCGTGACGCCAGAGGTTTTCTGGGTAAACAGAACTAAGCAGTTTTATGAGAAAGGCAGGAACTGACAGGTAGGGCATCTGAGGCTTGGGGAAGCAGGATAATTTGCTGTAGGTCACGCCAGGAGCATATAGCCAGCCCGTGGGCAGACCTGCCAACTGCGGGCCAGGTGCTGTGGGAGACAGAGGGGTGGGAACACAGTCTAGGATCTTCAGAAGCTTCCAGTGTAATTGTAAGAATGGAGATTACTGAGCTAAGTGAAATGACATATTAATACTAAGTCCTTCGTATACTTACAGCTTACCAAATTTGTCTATCCTTGTGCTTGCCTAGCTTACACTATATATAGTCAATACTGTATTTTCTCTGAGACTGTATGCAGTGCTATAGCTAACATGTCAAATTTACCTGCTGTGTGTCAGGCATTGTTTTAAACCCTTTACGTGTGTGGACTCACGTGGTCTTCACAACCACCCCCTGAGCAGGTACTGTGGTGACAAGTGGGCTGCTTGGGCGGAAGGGTTACTGCCCTGCCCGAGGGCACATGGCAGGAGGTGGGAGAGCCAGGATGGGCATCTGGGTCTGGGTCTGGGGTCTGGTTCTGGGGTCCACACTCTGGACCAGGAAGCTGTGCTGCCTCTTACCCACAGTCACTGCCTGGGAGCACAAAGGTCTCATCAGATCCTGTATTAGGGACTCCTGAGCCCTCTTGATTCTCCTTTGAGATCTCCCCTTCAATTGCAGGGTGTTAGCCAACTGACAGCCTGCTGCCTGCCTCCACTCAGCTCTGCACGTAAAGACAGCTGGAAATCAAAGTTAACCTTCTAAGCCACACACCTGATGGATGTGGCTATCACAGATTTTTTAACCTGGCTGTCTGTGGTGCCATTGGCTGCTGTGACCTCAGGTCTCGTTTTGCCTTCGATGCTCCTCTGGTGCTGTGCCAGCCTGACGTGTCCCGGCCTGAGCCGGGTATGCTGATTGCCCTGGGGGTCACTGGGCCTCCCTTCTGTCTCACAGTGTGGAAGGTGTCCTTTGGGCAACATCAGCAGGTCGCTAAGTTGGATGGGACGTTCACCTTTCCAATCCCCATACTGCTTTGTGATGAGAACCTTCTGGAACAGAATATGACAATAATAACCTTTACTGTGTAGTTAGAACACCTTTCATATTAGTCTTACATTTAAAACTGCACCAGCAACCTGAAATGAGCAGATTGTCCTCGTGAATCTGTTGGCTGAGGTCACAAATAACCCCCTCCCCCCCGGAAGCTCAGAATATTGGGTGATGGGCTGGAGGCTAAGAACTCTGGGTTTGGCAGCAGAGTCTGCCAAGCTGGAGGAGTGGTCCCAGTGGAAGTGGGCTCTGGATCCCTGTGAGTGAGCAGGGTCCCTGTGTACAGGAAGGGAGAAAGTCTCCCGGACTCAGCCAGCTTCAGGGCTTAGAGACCTGTGCAGAAGCTCATCTTGAGGGAAAGGGACCCCTCTGCTTCAACTGGTCCCAAAAGGAGTGGGGCTCCTGCTGTGGAAGCTGGCCTTCGGCCTCCTTGACTTGGTGTGTGAGCTGGGGGGAGGGGGAATATGTGTACAGGTTCAGAAGGTGATAGGCGCCTGCCTCCCCATCCACCCAGCATGGAAGGTATCCCTTCCAAACCCCACCCAGGGACCTTACAAAGACAAACCAATGTTGCCCCGTGGATGGACCCACTGGTCTTTGGGAGCAATGGGAATGATTCTTGTTTTTCTTTTCTTTTTTAAACATCAATGTGCGGTTGCCTCTTGTGTGCCCCCCCCCCCCACTGGCAACCTGGCCAGCAGCCCAGGCATGTGCCCTAGACTGGGAATTGAACTGGCAACCCTTTGGTTCGCAGGCTGGCACTCAATCCACTGAGCCACACGAGCCAGGGCTGATTCTTTTTGAACACCTAAAATCCCTTCCCAGGGTAGAAACTGCAACTGGACAAAGTCCTGTGGATGAGGAATTTTATACTCTGATTTCACCCGAGTCCCGTGCGGTGGTGCTGGCAGGCAACGTGCACAGGGACAAATAACTTGTCCGCAGTCAACAGTTAGTAAAGAGTGGGGCTGGGGTAAAAGCCTGGTCTGCTGCTCTTACCAACCCCAAGATTCCCTGTACCTCGGCCATTCTCCCTCGCTGCCCCCCAAACACTCACTGCTGACCACCCCACCTGAGGACATCTGGCACAAAAGCTAAGTGGTTTATCTGAGGTCCCAGCTCCTGGCCTCCACATCGAAAGTCTGCTTTTGGAGTGTGAAGCTTGCATGAAAGGAAGGCAGACAGTCTTCCCACTCCCGCCTGCCAGCCCCTTCCTGCCAGTCTGTGTAACCTCATTCCAATCTCCCCTGGCCCTTCTGGTCCTTCCAGGACAGGCTTGTTTTCCAGGAAAGGACTTGGAGATTAAGATAAAGCAGGTATCTCTGCTTAAACGCCCTCCTGCCTTTGAAAGGCCCGACCTGCTAAGCCTGCCAGTCTAGCCCTTTGGTTTACTCGGTTTCACCCCTGGGCTGGGGCCGCCTGGCCTTTCACTGGGCTCCAGTGGTCCCTGGCCTATCACTGGGCACAAATATGGGAACTCTTCTGAGATAGGCATAGGGTTCCCTGCAGAGCTGAGTAAGGGAAAGGAGATCTAAAAAAGGCTGCGACAAACTCCTCCTGGGGCTCCTGGCTGCTCCAAAAGGAGACAGTCCCTGTCTCTGCCTGCTCTCCTGGGAGACTTCTCCTGGCATTTAGATAACGAAGAACTAGAAAACAAAGCTGGCCTCCACTCAGCCTGCATGCAGCCTCCTGGTCTGTCTAGCTATCATCCAACACTGGTCCCCCCACGTAGTGTTTATTCTGCTCCACACATGGCTTCCTAAAACTGCTTCATTTTCCGAAACGAATAACTGATTCTACTGCCTCCTTCCCTTCATGGCAATTTAAAGAATTTTGTCTGTGTGATTCATTGTTGCTGGATTCTAAAAGCAGGTACAAACATGCTTGTGGGCTTACTAAGATCACGTGGCCTTCCCAGGCCCTGTGCAAAGGTGAGGTGAGCCCAGGATGAGTGGGTTAGCCAACTGCTGTGAAGGTCAGAGGTGCAGGCCGGAAGCACCGCTCTCCCCCGGCTGACCGTTACACTGGGGTCAGCTCTCTGAGGACTCTCAGTATGTCCAGATTTGGCTTTCCAGATGTTAGGAAGCCAGCTGTAGAGTTGGTCTGTACTTTTCTACTAACATCAGCAACAAAGAGAATAGGGAACACTTTCTTGGCTGGTGTGACTCAGTGGATTGAGCACTGGCCTGCAAACCAAAGGGTCACTGGTTCGATTCCTAGTCAGGGCACATGTCCAGGTTGGGGGCAGGTCCCCAGTTGGGGGGGATGGTGTGCAAGAGGCAATCGATCAGTGTATCTCTAGCACATCGACGTTTCTGTCCCTTTCTTCCTCTCTTCCCATTTCTCTAAAAACAAATAAATAAAATCTTAAAAAAAAGAAAAGACAAGAGGGCGCACCACTTGTCTGGGCTCTGGGTCTGTGAGAGTCGCCAGTGAAGGGCTTTTGGTTTGTCCTGTTGAGGAATGTGTTTCCACCTCCAAGAATTAATAATGATTAACATTTGGTCATATCTGCTTCACGTTTTTAAATAAAAGACCTAAAACATTAGGGATAAAGTGAAACATTCTCCCTTTGTCCATCATTCCCTGCCTTATTTTTAAACATAAAATAGGGCTACTGTGTTACCAAAATTTGGAAGCTCACCCTCCAACCCGATGCAGCCATCAGGGTCATTTCAGCGCATTTCTGTCCCGCGTTCTTCTCGTGCAGTCGCTAGAGAACTGCAGTCACAGCGTCCACGAACTGTTATGTGTGCTTGTTGTCACTCAGAGTAAGTGTGTTTGCTGATATTAGACGACCTTTATTGCATTGAAAAATTCTGTGGAGCATCCCATTGAGTGAATTCCATTGGTTAATTACCATTCTTATATTACTCGTTATCTAGAATTCTAAATATTGACTTCCTATAATGAATACTTTTATATCTGTGTTTTTTTTCCCATATTTCAAATTATTTGTTTTGACTAGATGATTAGAAATGGAATTACTGGGTTATCAAGTGAAAGGAAAAAGTCTCTATAAATGTTGTCCAGCTGCTTTTCTGAAGGGTTTACCAACATGCACAGAAACCAACAATATAAAAATATGCCCATTCCTCCAGATTCCCCTCTGTAATGAATCTCTCTTCCTGAATAATAGACTAACCTCTTTCATCAGTTTAACCTCTCTGTATTGTTAGTGGGGTTTATTTTATATGATGTCCTTTTATGACTTATCTATTTTTTAAAGTTTTATCTGTAAGCCTAATGTGTTTTTTTAAGTATTAATAAAATTTAAAAATGCAAATAGCAGTATAATAGAGTGAAACAGTGAAAAATAACTCCTTTGTCCTTGACGCAGTGTCTCCAGTCTCTTCCCAGGCTCAACTGCTCTTTCTGGTTTCTTTTGTTCCTTCCAAGTTCACTTCTCGGTGTTTCATCCAGGCCACTGGACACATTCACAGGAAAGTATAGGAAAGCCACTTGAGGGGATTTATAAGAGATGGTGAGGTGCGTGTGGGCCTTGGGAAGGAAGGAGTTGGCCCTCCCCCAGGCCAACTCCTCCTTGGCCACCTCCCCCGCCCCCACCCACCCTGGGACCTGCCTGGTACTGCTCATCTGAAGGGCCACATCTCGGACTGGGACTCATGCATGGGTCAGGGAGGTGGTCCTGAAGGAAAGCTGGTCACAAAGTGTTGACTTTTTCCCGGGGACTGTCGTGTCAAACACATGAGGGAGCTCGAGTTAGAAGGCCAGGGTCTGCCTGAGGAGGCCTCGGCCGAAGGGATCCAGGCCCACATCCTCCATGTGCTCGAGTCCAGCCTCAGACCACTCAGTGGGCTGTCCTCTCTCATTTGCCCACGCAGGCACTACTATCTCTTGCTCTCTATTTTAGTGACCATCTCCTGATTTTTACACATTTCTCTTGGATGGATCCTGAATTCTTTCCTCTCTACCTTCCCACTGACTTTCAGGTTCTCTTTCTGGGGCACCCTCTACCCCAGCTTCAGGGTCAGACCCAGTGGGTCTCTTTCCCCAGAAGGTCTACATGGTCAAAGCCATAAATTTAGGGACACTTCCTGGCAAAGGCAGCCAGGATGGGGACCACTGGGGCAAGTGGCCGGGGCAGGGGGTTGGGTTGGTATAGGTCCACCATCTTTTTGAGATGGCAACAGGCGATTTGGACCAAAAGGTCAGGGTCAATGAGAGGCAGGCTTCCCAACCAGGTGTTAGTGGTGGCTGCAAAGTTTTCCCAGGGCTCCTGGGTTCTCAGGTGGGTTCCTGAAAGAGCTAAGAGGTTGCTGGGATGGAAGGCTTCCTGGGGCTATGTGCAGTGGTAGCTGGAAGGGGGCACTGGTGGCCACTTCTGGCCCTGCTGTGGCAGGGAGATTAGTGGGCGCTGGGTATCCAGGGCCCCGGCCATCAGTGGTGGTGTCCCAAAGAGGACTTTGGACAATGCCAATCTTTGTCTTCCCAACCTGGCCTAGGGGGCTCCTAAGTTATCCTTACATTGCCGTGTTTGCATTGCACTGATTTTAATTACAATATTCACTGTGAGCTGCTCTTTTGTGAAAGTCCCAAGTTATTCACTTACACCTTTCAAAGAACATTTGCTGTGCACCAGCTTGGCAGCAGCCTACATTGAGAAGAGTGGGACTCGATCCCTGGACTCAAAAGGATAGGAAATGTCCATTGAGAACTGAAAAACAAGGGGCAGAGTCTAAAGCCCTAAAAGAGATGTAGATGAACTGACTGTGGTTTTTGATGGGAAAGATTGTCCTTGGCTGGTGCAATCGGGAGAGTTCATGGAGGAAAGGGTGTTGGAGGGGGCCTTTAAAGTGGGTGCAAGGTTTCAGAACTTTTTACTTTGAAATTTTAACCTTACTAATGGGTGCATCTTTGGCTGGTGGAAACAATACAATGAAGACATAGACGCACTGGATTCAGAGAACCAGCCAGCTGCATGGGAGTTTCGGAATAGTTGGACGTGAGTCTGGAAAACAGGTTTAAGACTATATTTTTGGAAGATCTTGACCATCACTACTAGAAACAAGAAAGCACTGGAGATTCTGGAGAAACAAACAAACAACAACAACAACAAAACGAAAACAAAAAAACCCCCAAAGAAACAGAGGAGTTGAGTTGTGTGCCTTATTGTCATTTTTGAGGAAATGAATAATTTAAAAAAATAGCTAGTGAAATTTACTTATTATAAAAGGTGTGATCCTTGATCACCAATACAGAAAAACAGCTTCTCCCAACTGAGAATTCTCTGATTATCCATTTTAAACATCTCAGGGTACAAGTCACTATTTAGTCCAGACTGTAGATTTTAAAATTATAAACCAGGATAACCTGGGAACCTTGTTACAATGTAGACTGCTGGCCTCACTTCCAGAATTTCCATGACAGCCAAAAATTTGATGGTGCTGCTGCTGGTCTGGGGACCACACGGAGAACCTCTGAATTAAACTTTCCACCTGACCTTTCTCAGTAGATCCACTGGGTGGCAGCGGAGAGTACCACAGCGACCACATTGGTCAACCCTGGAGTGCTCAGGCAGAGGTCGTGGAGGGCTGTTTCTCTAAGCCTTCCATTAAGATCTTTGCTACCAAATGACCTTTTAAACCAACCACAACAGCCAAGTTCTCCAACATGCAAGAATGCATTGGAGAAGGGAGTGCTTGGTGACTTAGATCTTTTTCCTTTTCCCAGATGTCTCGACTCCCAGCTGTACACCAAACACCCTTTGCTAGGCCCTCAGAACCCTCCTCAATTAGAAGCAGAGTATATTTGGTAACTTTCCAGGTCACTTCAGATGAGATTGCTGAGTGTAAGATGAACTACAGCTTGGAAAGGGAACTGATTCATCCAGAATGGACGGGTTAGGCTGGGCTGTGGGGTCCTCCTGAGGTTCCCCAACCATACCTCAGGGTGCACTGCCCACTGCGTCTTAGCAGAGACCAACCCTGACCAAGACATGGGGCTAGAATTAGCACGGTGTCATCCTGAGTGAGATGGCATCTTGCTCCAACCCCCACCCCGCCCCCCACCAGGTGTCTGCAATGCCTGCACCTTCATACAAGCAAGGGTTGTTCCTGTCAGCAGCTCCCATGGCCTTTGGATTGACATTGATTTTTCAGGAACCAATGCAGAGCTCTAACTCAGAGGTGACACATGGTGCCTATTGGTTGTTGCATGACGAACATCATCCCTGCATGGGATCTGAATGTTTAATCCACCAGTAGCCAAAATGGCACCCATGCTTCAAAACTTAGTACCAATACGAACCCATATGAAACCTTCCCTGATCCTTCAAATCTAAATTGCTCCCTTCTCTGGGCTCACAACGCTTTGTTCTGTTGCAGCCTTACCAGGCTGTGGTTAGTTGACTATAGTTGTTTTTCTCTGCACCAGTAGGTGGCGAGTTCCTCCAGGGCAAAGGCTGCGGTCTAATTACTCATCTTTGCAGGCGGTGCCCTGTTCGTGTTGATGGAATTGAGATAACTTTGGTTTGTCTCACATTTTGATACATGATCAGGGCTATATTTACCTAAACTTTCTGATTTAGTAAACAGAAAGCATATTTTTTTCTGGGCCTCTCTCCTCCTAGACTGAATAAATTTAATGATTTTACTTTTACCTCACAGGCAACCCTCCGCCCAAGGAAGAATAATAAGTCCAGCAAGTCTACAGGTTTCTAAGTCAATCTGTGAATCACTGAAAACGAATCCACCCTGTTCTGGTCAAAAGGTGGCGAATGGAGTTAACTTCAGTCAACAAAGGACAGAGAGTCAGACATGCCTTCTGCTAGTGACTCCTTATTTCCCCGGTTAATATTTTCCTCTGCTTTTTTTAATTCTATTCTGTTTATGGTGTTTATTCTGTTTTGTTATATGCTTGAGATTGGGTACTCGCTATTTTATCCTAGTTAATTTATTTAATGTTGGTAGCATTATTCTGATAATTTAAAGCACATTTCTAGTGTTTTTAAACATTTTTAAACATTCTGAACATTTTTTAAAAATCAGTATATGTTATTCTATAATGTGTAGGAAACACACTTTACTTGAAATAGTGTCCCAAATTGGAATTGTGCCAAATGTTTTCTTTGTGTGTTCAAATGGAAAAATTTTTCACTTAGTTTATGTTCATTGTTCAAAAATACAGATAACTAAAGAGTAATAATAACAATGTGAATGAGAAGGGAAAGGACAAAAAGGAAGAGTGGAAAGAGGCAAGTTGCCCTTAGTTTTACTATCTAGAAATAAATGTTTTTATGTATGGTGTCTTGGCTTTTTTTCTCTGTGTGTATGTTTAAAATTTGTGTTCATATTGTTTGTACTATTACATAACCTGCTTTTCAAATTATTATGAGTTTTTCCATGTATAAAAACATATTTCCTCTGTGCAGTTTTAATAGAGGCACTATTCTGTGGAATGATAATGATAGTTAACATCCCTTTGTCCAGAGTATCCATGCTGTATCCTGCCTGTTAGTCACTTAATAGCTGTCTGGGTTATCAGGGTGGTTGAGAGAGAGAGAGAGAGAGAGAGAGAGTTTACATTCACATAAATTTATTATAGTATATTGTTATAATTGTTCTCTTTCATGATTAATTATTGTCAATCTCTTACTGTGCCTAATTTGTAAGTTAAACTTTACTGTAGGTATGTATAAGAAAAACATTTTATATTGTTTGGTACTATCAGCTTCAGGCACCCACTGGAGGTCTTGGAATGTAACCCCTGCAGGAAAGGGGGACCTACTGTGTAGAGATAAACAAGAGAAGAAATAGCTAAAAGAGTTCAAAGCGGTTATGTCCAGAGAGTAGCAATTAGGGTATAGAGCATGGAGAAGGAAAATGCTCATTTTTATTATAAATCTTGTAGAAATGTCAGACTTTTAAACTCATGCATGTGTTTAACTGTGATTTCTTTTTAACAAAGTGAACAACTAGTAGTTAAAGAATCAGTATTTGGCCCTGGCTGGCGTAGTTCAGTGGATTGAGCGTGGGCTGCGAACCAAAGCATCGCAGGTTCGATTCCCAGTCAGGGCACATGCCTGGGTTGCAGGCCATGGCCCCCAGCAACCACACATTGATGTTTTTCTTTCTCCCTCCCTTCCCTCTCTAAAAAAAAAAAAAAAACCAAAAAAAACCCTAAAAATAAATAAAATCTTAAAAAAAAAAAGAATCAGTATTTGAACCTGATTCTATCTGAAGCCAACCAAACCTCTTTCTATGATTTTAATTTTGCCTCTCAAAATAAATACTTAATATTTATTTGCTGTTAGACTCTAATTTTCTTTAAAATCTGCTTCATGTAAATGACTCAACAATCTCTACCTCCACGACAGTGTGGTCGGTGCTCATATGACTGACCGCCGTCTCCCAGAGCACACAGCCCCCTGGGATAGCTAGGCTCTCACAGCATGCTTGCTCGGCATTAGGTCCATTTTCCAAATCTCCAAGTGTGCTGGTTTCAATTTTTTTTAATCCTCTCCCAAGGACACGTTTCCATTGATTTCTAGAGAGAGAAGAGGGGAAAGAGTAAGGGAGGGAGAGAGAGACATAGAGAAACATTGATGTAAGAAACATCGATCCTCACATTAGGTGCCTCCCGGACACACCCCAGCAGGGGTCGAAACCCACAACCCAGGCATGTGCCCTGACCAGGAATCGAGAACCTGCAACCTTGTGGTACACAGACTGACACTCCAACCAACTGGGGCCAGTGGCCAAGGCTGGTTTCAATTCCTGAACGTCCATATCCCTCTTAATGGCTATCTCCATCCTGCACACAGACATGAGCATCACAACAGATACATACGCAGAAACAAGTTGGAACTGCAGTATCCCTTAGAGAATTCAGAATCTGAAGGATAGGGGTTGTCCTGTTGTTCCAACTTGTTGTTCCCCCCCGCTGCTCCCCGCCACAAAAGATGCCATTGCTAGGCTGCCCCTGTCTGCACCATGGGGCTGCAGTTTGGATGACAGGAGCAATGTCTGGCTGGGTTTCCTTGGGGAGGTCGTGCTGCTGGAGCCAAGCCTGATCCAGAATTCAACATGATTAGATGTTATCTTGTACTTTGAATGACTGATCTAAGGTTCCTTCTTTTCTGTCCTCCTTCCCTATCTTTCTCCTTCTGTCCTGTCCTTTCCCTCAATGAATATGTAGTAAGCACCTACTATTGTACTTACTAGGACCAGGAAAGGAGGTGGGTGGGAGCAACCAGAGGGGGAAAAAGGTGATTAATGCTGTCCTTGCCACCAAGGAGCTCACAACCAAGTAAAGGAGTTGGACATGCAGCCAACTTCCCAGTTAGAGCAAGGTGGAAGGAAGTAAGAGCTAAACATGGGACCAGCGTAGGGGGTGGGAGTGCAGAGCAAGGAGCGCAGGGTACGCACCGGGGACTGGGCAAACTTGGTGGGCAGCTTGGGGCTTGCAGAAGAGACAGGGCTCTGGGTGTAAGGTGGACAGCACAGAGGCACACAAGGACCTCAAGTCCTCCATGCTAGTGCAGAGGAGATAGCAGGAGCGTGGAGCCCAGTGCTTTCTTCAGACCATCCAGAGAGGACTGCATGTCCTTCTCTGTCCTTCTCTGCCCTTCTCCGCCCTTCTCCCTGAAAAGGGCAGGGGAGGAGATTTTACAAAATCCCCAGGAACAGTGAGGGCATGTGGGGAGAATCTGGAGGATGCTACTTCTGTCTAGAGAGGAACCAGAGCAAAGGCTGCAGGTTCCCGGAGCCTGTGGCTCCTGCCAGACAGGGATGAGCTCCAAGGCCTCTGGGTGAAGCTGGGCTGTCAGCCGCAGGCATCTGAGACCCACTGGGATTACTGTGAGTGACAAGGAGAACTTGTTCTAGTGTTGAAGGGATGTCTCACAGAGCCCAAGGTCAAGGAACTTGACCCAGGGACTGGGACACCCTAGGGAGCCTGGAAAATTCTCTCTCTCCATTGCTTCTTTGCTTACCCTTGCCTGTACCCACTCTGTCTGACAAAGTAGAAAATAGCCTCTGAGTCTGCACCTGAGTAGAGCCCCCAGACAGACACTTGGGGAGGGATGAGATAAACCAACACGAGAGCCAAGTTCTACAAAGTCGAAGGGGAGGCCCAGTGGAAAGCACATGCTCTTTGTGGGGCTCTGGGGGCTCTCCTGGTGAATGGGGCTCAGGCCCTCGGGCGTGGCCTCCCCGAGGGGCTTCATCTTGTGCTGGCGTGTCCCTGCAGCCCTCAGGCTGCATCAGCTGGCAGCCACCCCTGGACAGTGGTGGACTGGGTGGTCTGTCAGAGTATCCTCAGAGAAGTTGTTTGCCTGTGTTGGGACAAACAGAGGACTTGTGCAGTAGCAGGGATGGCACTGACTTGCATTCTGAGGAAAGTGTCCCAGTCTGGCTCTTCCTCTTATTAGCTGGGCTCCTGGACATTTGAAACGTGGTCAGTGCAAGTGGAAATGTGCTGTGAGTAAAAAACACATGCTGGATTTTGAAGACTTAATACCGCCCTACATATGAATTGTCTTTACGATTTTACTGTTATCAAAGTAATATTAATGTTGAAATGGTAATATTTTTGATATTTAGGTTTAAATACAAATATTATTAGAATTAATTTCATCTGTTTCTTTTTACTTTTTAAAATGTGGCTCTTAGAAAAATTTAAAATTACAAAAATGGCTCTCATTTTGTTTTGATTGGACATCACCAGTCCAGACTCTAGACCTAAAGTATTCATCGCCTTTACTGAAAAGAAAAAAGTCACACAGACTTGGTACTATTCTAGAAAGTTGGGGAGAGGTGTTAATGTAATCTTAATGCCTTTGCCTCCATTTAGTAAATGATTTTAGCAGCACTGTGTCCTCTAGGGTCCCAAATCCTGGCCCAGCCCGCAGCTGCCCCAGCCATCTCTAACAAGCCAGCCCTAACCATGGGGGACAAGATAAGAACAATGCTCCTGACATGGGACTTGTGTACCCACAGGGGACCTGCCGGCTATTCCACTGCTCTGAAAAGCATGACAGAAAGATTCCACAGCTTTCCACGTACTGCTGCTTTGGCGATGAGATGAGGGTTTCTTGACTTGGGGCTTCTAGCAACCCATCCAGGCAAGGTGGGTGGTCTCAGCTGATCAGAAGTTCTAATTTACAATTGTAAATCCATCTGATTAATGAAAATGTTGAAGACAATTTAATTACTCATCAAGATGCCATTGGTAACGAAGAGTTTGGGAACCATGGACAGAAGCAGTTGTACTCTTCAGGGTTCCGTTCTTGCCTGTTGTGTCCTCACATTTGGTTGGTAAGCGACAGAGTTCTCCTTAACTTTCCCCAGGAATATGTCTGTGGTCTGTTCTTTGCTTCCCCCTGCCTGCACCCACTTTGTCTGACAAACAAAGTGGAAAACAGCCACTGTGTTTGCACCTGAATGGAGCAGCTAGACAGACACCCAGGAGGTAAAGTCATAGCACTTTGAGGTCTGGAGACTCAGTTTGTTCGCCATCTGGGATGGGGAGCCGCTGCCACCGCTGCCAGAGCCCTGTTACTAACCCCACGTGCTTTGTGCAGCCCCACTCACTCCATGCCTTGGAATGTACCGGGCTTTAAACAATCCCATTTCTAAGAACCAAGAGTCATGACCACAAACTCCTTAGTTCATGCTGCAGCTCTTCATGCCACCGTCATACCCACAGAACCAGTTCTTCGCTCTCACTGAGACCACAGGTGTCCGGGCCCTGCCGGTGTGCTCACAGCCCACTCTTCTTGACCTCCACAGGTCTCCAGCCCCCTCCCAGAGGGAAGGCAGCACTGACCAGGAGTTAAGGGCATGTGTGCAGGGGCAGGCTGCCTGGGCTCTGTCCTCACACCTTCCTTATAGCCTATAAGAACATGGGCACGTTACTTGATCAGAACTCAATTTCCTTCACTGTGAACTAGGGTTGATGAGAATACCTGCCTCATGGGGAAGGGTGTGAAAGGTATTATTTAATGTTTATGTATACATGATAAGATAATGGGGTAGAGCTTCCCACAGTGCCTAGTTCATAGACACTCTCATCAACAGTTAGCTGCCTTTAGTCATTACTGGTTCTGTCTTTTCACCTGCCCATTAGGGCTGCTCAGGGAAAGCCCAAGAATCAGACTGCTTGTCTCTGCCTCAGTGTCACCACACTCTCCCACGGATCTCCCATGGCCTGGCCATCAGTGCATGTGTGTATAAAAGTTTCATTTGCTCAGATGTGTGTGTCTCTGTGTGTGGTTTTGATAACAGCTTTATTGAGATACAGTTCACATGCCACACAATTCACCAGTTTAAGGTGTACAAATCTGTAGTTTTTAGTATATTCATAGAGTGGCACAACCGTCAGCACAATCAATCTAAGAGCATTTTCGTGACTCTCAAAAACAGCCCGACCCCCTTTGCAGTCAGTCTCCGTTTTTCTCCAAGTTCGCCCCGCCCTGACAGCCACAGATCTACTTGTCTCTCTCTCTTTAGATCTGCCTATTCTGCACCTTTCATGTAAATGAGACCATCGAGTTTGTGGTCTCTCATGACTGTTTTTCACATAACAGATTTCCAAGGTTCATCCAAGGTTCAAAGAGCATATATTAGCACTTTATTCCTTTTTATGATAAAATAATATTCCATTGTATTGATATAGCACATTTTGTTTATTAATTTACCAGTTGGTGGACATTTGGGTTGTCTCCACTTTCTGTCTTCTGTGAATGATGTCACCACGAGCGCTGTGTACCAAGTTGCGAGTGCCTACATGTTTTCATTTCTCTAGAGCATACGACTAAGAGCAGAGTTGTTGCATCCTATGTGAAGTCTATGTTTAACCTTTTGAGGAACTGCCAGACTATTTTTCCAAGTTGATTCACTCTTTTGCATTCCCACCAGCAGTGGAGGAGGGTTCCGATTTCTCCATTCCTTTGCTGACACAGTATTATATGTCTTTTTGATTATAGCCATTCTGGTATATGTGACATGGTATCTCATTATGGCTTTGCATTTCCCTGATGGCTGATGATGTTGAGTAGCCTGGCAACCATTGCATCCATCACTTGTTCTTATGTCTTGGATTCCCATTGTGGGCATGGCAAACATTTCCCACACTTCACGGGGTCCCAGTTCCTCTCATCCGCAGAGATGCCCGTCTCTTCTGCTTCTCTGAAACGTCTCCGTGCGCTCACTCATTCTTCAACAAATGTTTATTGGGCCTCATTTGAGTAGAATGGGCTGATGGCTGGGGACACACAACTGAAGGCCCCGCGCCCTTTGCCTTCAGCTCCCGTTAGTTCATAGTGTCCAGGCACCGTTTACGGTCTGCCACACAGCCTCACGGCACTGCTCTGCGTACTGTGCTTCAGTGGCACTGTAAAATTTGGGATAAAATTTAATGATGAAATTCATGGCAACTGAGGTTCTGTGTATATTTGAGTGTTAGGTTAGACCAACCACCCTCTACCCTGCTTCATATTTCCTGCTACCTTCTTAGGCTCCAAATGAGTAATCCTTTCATGCAACCCTATCCCTGTTCCTCACTGCCCCTGCTGTACTACAAGCTTCTCCAGAAGAGGGGATGATTCTCACACTCCCTTTCATTTCCTACAGCCCAAAGATAATACTTGGAACATTAAAAATGCTCAATGCAATGCCTTGCAATGTACTTGATACATTTACTATTGAGTAAATGAATAGATGGAAAATAAATGAATGAAGGTGTGTAGTTCTGCTAAGTGGTGTGATTTTTTTTAGTTCTAATTGGCTGAACTGGGGCTCTATTCTGATCTTTATTTCACACTAGGATGAATGATATTCCAGGCTCCCTGAACCAAGGAGGATTTATTTTAGTTAAGAATTTATAGCAAACAGTGCTGTCCTGCGGAGTTTTAACTCCTGGCATGTTTGCATTTGTTTGTAGCCTGTGGGGTTTTAAGTGCAATGAAATAAAATGACCTAACACAAAATAAAATACCCACCATCCAATGTAAGCATGTTGAACAGAGTCATGTCAGAGGAGGCTGCATCGAAATCCACAGGGAAACCTGGAGTTGAAAGTGTCCAGTCACGGTGCATCTTCCCCTTCCACCCTCAGAGAGGCAGGGCAAAGGTCTCTCTTCCCCCAGGACCGGAAAACATTCCCTCCTGAACGGGTTTGCTGAGGGAGGGGATGGAGAGGGCGGAAGTGGTCTTCCGGTGGGGTATCCGGCGGGCCCCTGGGAGACAGGATGCAGGGGAGCCCGGTGCTCCAGCCCCCTCTGCTCAGGCCGTTTCCTTTTTTCAGAGGTATTTGCGGTGGCCCGTGTGATGCAAGTCCCGAGATCTAAACTGGGGAGGAAGGAAACGCCTGGCATTTATGATTATCTGTCTGCTTATTCCCTGAGAAAGTAATCTGGGGAAGATAATGAGCACAGTGATAAAAGGCTGAGACATTGAAGACATCTGAAACAGGTCTCACAGCCAGGCTAAGCTTGCCCAGGTCTTCAGCTCAACTTTCTTCCCTCGATTTTGGGGTTCGCCCAGCTGTCATACTCTGATTGCCATGTCCCCAGCTTCTGGCATCATTTCCCTGCACCCCTCTACACAGCTCAGGGCCACGGCTCCCTCACAGCACGCCTTCTCATGGCCTCAGCTACGCTGGCTTCCTCTTCCCTGACTCCTTCTCCCCTCCCAGACCTGAGACGGCATGATCCGATCTTCGCTAATCGATCGGGGAGAAGAGACTACAGGAGACAGCCCCCTCTGCTCCTCTTCTTTTAGTAAGTACTTTTCCTGCGCATGGGTTTTACTTACATCACTCATTTAATCTTAACAATCAGTGACGATGACCATTTTTCCCATTTTACAGGTTGAGAACTGAGGCTCTGGGAAGGAATTAACTACCTCATAATGAGAACCCCTGGGATCTGAACTCAGTGTGAGGCAGAGACCCCACTCTTATTCAGCACATTCTATTTTCTTCCTGCTACTTGTGGGCACTGTGCGAGTGTCTGGAATGGCAGGGGTGTGTCAGGCAGCCCCACCCACCCTTGGGGAGTTCCTTGTTACACAAACAGTGACAACACGCTGGTAGAAGCACAGCACCGGCAGGGGTGGAGGGGAGTGGGGGAGTAAGGGACAGTGCTGATGACAGAGCTGCGGGGAGAGATGGATGCTACTGGCTCCCCGGAAGTGCCCAATTTAGGCCTCCTGCCTGGGAGAAGCTGGGTGCAAAGGCCCAGGCTCCTTGCCTCAATTAAGCACAGCTCTGAAAGGCCACCCCAACTCCAGAGCACCTGTAGGACCGGCCAAGGCCTCCGTGTGACCTCGTCTCAGGCTTGCCTGCCTCCACCAGTCCCGCTCCCCTCACGGCAGGACCCCTCTGCACACAAGCCGACCTCAGATGCATGTCCCAAGGAGCCCGACACACACAGAAGCGTGGAGTGAAGGGTATATAACATGTTCCAGAAAGTGAAAATAGTCCAGGGCTGCCAGGCTGTGGGACGTGGCGGGCGTAGAGCAGACTGTGAACATACAGTGAAGGACCTGGATTCCGTTTCCTCCAGAACATCACCGGCACCCCTGCCCAGTGCCACAGAGGCCTGATGCATCGTCAGAGTAAAATGCTTACCATTTAGGGGAATGGCAGTTCATAAATGGAGTAAATAACGACCAAGAAATGTTTTTTGTTGACTGATACTTTTAGAATGTCAAAGCTAAAAAGCAGCCTTAGGCACATTCAGTCCAAAGGCCCTCAGTTATCGTGTGGAAATGTGAAACCCCAGAGAGGTGACAATGCTTAGAGTGTCAGAGCCACGTAGGAACCCAGGTTCCTGGCTTCCAGTCCACTGGTCTTTTCACCACTGCTCGGCAGGCCTACTCGTGATTCCTGGTAAGAACGTGAACGTGAGCCCTCGAAGGTTCACTCCTCGTGGTGCTCTGACGACAACCCATCCGTACAGTGCAAATGCTCTCGAAGACTCGCCACCCATCCAGCCTCCCCAGGGGCTCTGGCAATTCCCCACAAGGCTCCACAAAGTGAGTACACTGCTGGTGCCGGGCACATTCAAGCTCAGTGTGTTCTAGAACCTTCTGTACCTCCCCAACTCCCTATCAGATCAAATCCAGCTGGTTTTCCTCCAACCACGGTCAAGAGAGATGTGGAAGCCACAGAAATCACAATGACGGCCGCTCTGCCTACTGGCACACCTGTTCAGTGTTTAGTGTGGGCTCCTGCCGTGGGGTCAGTGACTTCTCTTCACCACACCCCCTGAGTGAGCTGGGCCCATTCCTTCTCTAGGGACCGTGCTATCAGGTATGCTGACCTTCAGCCAAGGCACTCACGGTGACTGATGACAGTCGTTAGGTGCAGTGCATAAACCTCTGATAAATGGATGACTCTAGACCCATCGCTGTGTTAGAGACAGCAGTGCTCCATCTTGGCTGTCATGTCTGAAATTGAGACTTTGTCCTTTGATCTGGCTTCAAGGCTTGACAATGATTAACCCACATAATCAGACTCCATGTGAGGTTCTCTTTCCAGGTTAGGCATGTTCCAGAAACCTGCCTTGGAGCTGTGTCTCCCCAGCTTGGGTCTGCACTCTGCTAGCTTCCTGTGAGCTCAACGTATTAGTTATTCCACAGGCTGGGGAGGGTTCTGTGGTCGTTAAAGTTGAAGAAGCATAGTTATTGATCTTTGGAAGACGGTCCATCTACTTTAGGGCAATAAAGCCTATCTTAAACCTGCCTACTCTTGTTTAAGTTAGGTTTTGCCAAATTTATTTGACTGCAGAAACTTGTTTTGTGTGTGGAACATGTTTCAACCTTGAAGAGACACAACCTTACCTCTTTCTGAGCCCAGTTGCTCTCTGTCCTGGTTCTTACCACTGGGCTTTCGGTCTGTATCACTCTAGTGGGGTCATTGTTCTGTGTCTCTCCAGTGTCCCTTCTGCACACTGGGGTCTGCCTTTGTTCCTGCAGCTTTGTTCCCTGCTTCTTGATTCTGCCTCACGTAGGATTGATGGGGTTTCCTGGACATGGGACTTCTGGTGCTAAAGTTGAGAAAATCCCAGGCAAACCAGGACATGTTGGTCATCTATCCTGAGCGTTGCTTCGTGACTAAAGTCCCTCAGCCCCCGGGCAGCTACTCTGGTGCTTCCCAGGCCTCTCCTGGGATTCCCTGTCGCTAGGCTCAGCCCACCTGGTAGAAGGCACAGCTATTTCACCTTTAACTCTCTGCTTCTGATTAATGGACTGGGGCTGTGACCACAAGCTGATTAAATGCCCACCCCTGTCCTCACTTTTCAACTAACTCAACCTCCTTACCACCCCACTCCTCTGACCCCCAGGCTCTGACAGGCATGAGGGGAGCTGCGTGGCTGTCAAGTGGGGTCACAGTGATGGGACCTCAGCTGAGAGGGAGCTGATGGGTAGAGGCTGGCCCGACATGTTTGTGTAGAAGGCAGAGAGATACCACATCTCCTGGGAACAGAAACTGAGCCTCCCAGCCCCTCCCCCCACCTTTGTCCTGTCATCACAGTAAACAGGGTTTGGGAGATTGGCACCTGGGACCAATGACTGCGTGTGGCATCTCTGGGCCACACAGGTGTCTGACTGATGAGTGAGCAGTCTCTGACGTCAAGAGGCCCCCTCACAATTGTGGAGGGTGACAACTCGGGATCAAATGAGTGCAATCTAGTGTTAGGATGTGTCAGAGCACAGCTGGCATAGTGATTAATCTGTCCCTGTTTTAACTGCTGTAAATATTTTTCCTTATTCTCTGGTCCTTGCTCGAGTCTTTCTATTCCCTTGTTCCAGGGCCTTTTCTGTAGGTCCAAATCGGGAGTTCCTTTTGCTCATTAAAGCCCTAACTTATTGAGAGACTGTTGACATTTATTCTCAAAGGGGAGGGGGTGAGGGGACGCGCTGCCTCGGGGAGGCAGAAACAGCCACATCAGGGAGGTCTGGACCAGAGCTAGATGAGTTTCCAAGTCTGGTGAGCAATGAGGCCAACACCACACCTGTCCAAAGGTGCTGGCACCTCAGATGGACTGATTCGAGCTGCTGTCGCCCTGGGGGCCTTGGCAAAGGACCACTCACTCATTCCTTCAAGAACGAGCTACTGGATGTCTATTCTGTGCCAGGCACTGTCATAGACTGAGACTAGAGGAGTGAACAGAACAGAGGACCACTCCTGCCCCTGCAGATCTTGGATCTTAGTTAGAGTTGATGAGCACAGACTAAAGGCACAAGACGGGCTTTTCCTGAGGGGCTGTGAAGCCACTGGCAGGGCCTATGCAGACGAATGGGTTTAGACGGATCATGGTAGCCTCTGTATTGTGATTGGACTCCGGTGGGGCAGGGGCAGGGTGACCAGTTAGGAGGCTGTTTCTAGGATCTGGGGAAGAGGTAATGATGGCTTAAAACTGGTGATAGAAAGTGCTTAAATTTGAGACATGTTTTGAAAGTGAAGCCAGATAAGGAAAATGTAGGGTATGAGATTAAAGTGAAGAATCAAGAATAACTCCAGGGATTTGGCCTGAACTACTAGAATGGAGTACCTGCCCATGAACTTAACTGGGGAAGGCTGTGGCAGAAATTTTTTTTGGGGGGAGACCTCATGGGGGGAAGGGGCATCTTGCACGAAAATATCAGAGCACCCATGTCCCCGATTCCAGGTGGGGCCACATTAGCCTATATGGTTAACTGTGGATTAGAAATGACATCCCTTCCTCTGGAGGATATGGCCCCATGCAGGGGGCACAGCTTGACAAGGGGAACACATTAGCTCTTCCAGCTGGAAGCCCTGATGCTGTGAACCACATAGAAAGGCCTGCATGACGTGACCGTACACATATCAGAAAGACCCCTGCAGGCAGAGTGGGGCCAGATGAATACTTGGGACAGAGCAAACTGAACTTAGAGAAATAATTGTCCATATCCCTAGGTCATGTTTAATAGGAAACTTTATACTTGCCTCAGCAGCTATAAAGGAAGCTTGTTTGCATGAGTTCATAAGAGGTATGAAGGTCGAAAAACAGAGTTAGGAAGTATTGTTGGTCTTCATAGGATTAAAAAAATGAATGCTGTTTTGTTTTGAAGTTATATGATCCTCTTCCATTACATGATAAGAGCAGATAAGTTCTTTTTATTACTCTTTTAATAAAGCAATCAAATATAGGAAAAAATGGCTTTTATTCTTCTCCAAATGTCGTATTAGTATAGAACACAACATGTTTGCTTTGAAGAAGTTGTTCCAGATCGGAAGAAGTGTTCCATCTTCTTTCACACTCAGCATTACCCGCAAATGACCAGGTAATTCTTGGTTTTCTTTAGAAGGTTCCTCACAACATACTATAGTCATACAGTTTACACATTCAGTCAAGCTTTGTAATGACCCTAAGAGGTGGGACTATTATCTCCCATTTTACAGGTGAGAAGATTGAGGGTTGGAGAGTAGAAATGACTTTCCCAGGACCCTTCAGTTAATATGTGGAAGACCCTGAAAGTAAACTCAAGTCAGTGGGGCTCCAAAGCCCCTGAGATCTATTAAACAGTGTTCCTCCGACTGACTCCTCTGGTGGGAAACTTAGCATTCCACAATCCCAGGGCTGCAGATTCTGGAATTTGTACATAATGAATGCATATACTCTGTGCTCTCTCCTCCAACTACACCTGAGGTCTCTCTAGTAATCTGTGATGAGATGTCTTCGCCAGTGGTCCTGGACCCTGCTCACAGTGCAAACGCTGGATGATGGCATAAGAAAAGAAATGGGGAAGCCTATTAGAATGTAGATATTTGAGTGTTATCCCAGGTCCACTAGGTGAGAAGGTCTGTGGGTCAGGGCCCAGAAATGTATTGTTAGCAAGTCCCCAGGTGTCTTTGGTGTGGAGCTGGGCTTGGGTCCCACTGACAGAGCCACAGTCCAGTGATGGGGAATGCCTTGCCTCCCTCTGGTGTCAACCCTGCCCATCATTTATTTCCATCCCTCTCAATTTTCTTTCTTTATTCCCTCTCCTTGGTTAGCTCTGGCTATCAAAGTATTCCCTAGGTTGCATTGAACTCCATCTCCCTGTAGTTTTTACCTACGGGGTCCCATTCTACATTTTGGGTTATACAGAACAAGTCTAACCACTCTGCCACAGTGATGGTCCTTCAAGAATTAAAGTAACACAATCCCCAGTCTCCTATAGAGACAATATTCCCAGTTCTGTTGCCTCCATCTTCCATCATTTAGTGTAATGTTCTTGTACCATCTGTGCCATGTTCTTCTGTACATGGGTCATGTACCATCTGTGGCCCATGTCTTTTTAAACTGGGACATCCAGAACTGAAGGCCACATTCCAGGCATGGTGGGACCCACACCACATAGTAGGGAGTTTTGCCTTTCTGGTTCCAGACCCTGCTTTCCTCTAAACGCCACTTGAATTGGGTCACTGAACAGTGGGCTTCTATGATACTACTAAGCTGGGTCCCCTGTAACCTCTGCTGGTGCCATCATTGAGTTTGGACCCAAGGTTAAGACCTTAGCTTTATTCTTGCTAGATTCCATCTTGTCAGATTCTGCTCCTTGCTCCAGACGCTTAATATTTTTGGACCCTGCTTCCTCCACCAGTAGACTGAGTGTTCATTCCTCTGATTCTTTCAGACTGTTGGTCTTCATACTGTTTTGTACCAGACTCTCTGGGATATACTGTGGTTTATGGTCATTCTTGTCGCAGAGGTCTTTACTCTGAAAATAAATATTATATAATCCTTGGTCTGTGTACATATCCAGATTTTATAGAGACATAATATAGAGATGTAGTGGACACAACTGGTGCCCATCCAAAGCTTCTCGGTCCTCTTCTATCAGCTCTGTGTGTCTGTTTCCCAGCTCTTGGGTGATTTGATGCTGATAGTCTGTACCTGTGACCTTCAGAGGATTCTCCATGGACAGAGAGGTTCCTTGCCCCTCTGGAGTGTCACAAGCTCCTGGGAGTGGTGTGCCTCCCCAGCCCCCCACCCCATACCAGGGAACCACTGACGAGTGTGGAAGTACAAACACGCAGCTCTTTTGTCTGGAGGTTGGGCTAACTGAGGTGCAACTTATATCCTAAAACTGCCGATGGAATCAGGCTGGACCAGCAACTTGGCCTTTGTTCACTTATTCCCCTTCCTGCATCTCCACTCCCTTCCTGGTTTCTCCTGGAAGAACCTTCTCAACAGCCCCCTGCATGTGAATTTTTGACTCAGACTCTGCCTCTGGGAGAAGCTGACATAAGATGGTAGTCATAGCATGAAAAGATATATCAGACATTCTACGTGAATAAACATATATAAATATTTTAGGACTTCAAACCCCCCCCCCCAAAATTTCCCCTTTATAGATTAGCTCTTCTTTTGGTATAAATTCAAATATATAAGAGGGGGGCAAAAAAACCCAGAATTCATTTATAAAAGCTTATGTATTTATTCTTACATGTTTAAACTTCAGTCATCTTCAAAGTACTCTCCATTTGATGTAATATGCATATTGAGATGTTTTTTTCCACTACTCAAAACAGCTTTTGAACTTGTCAATTTTGATGTCCTTTGGTGCTTCTGCCATTTTTTTGTTTCACCTCTTCCAAAACGTTTCCCTTTGAAGATTTTTTTTTATCCAGGGAAACAGAAAAAAGTCACTTGGGATGATATTGGGTGAATAGGGAGGGTGGAGCATGGGGGTTGTGCTGTTTTTGGTCAAACCTGTTGAACACTCAGCACAGTGTGGGCAGGTGCACTCGTAAATCCCCCATCCTGAAATGGGCAAATACAGTGAAAGAGTCTTCCAAAAAAAATTCACTGAAGCTAAACTCAGCCTCTCACAACAATGCCAGCTGGTACACTGCACAGATGAGTTCCTAGAACACTCACCTAGTGGGAAAAGCCTGTACTACAGGGGATCACCCTCCAGAAGATAATTCCATTTTTTTTTGGGGGGGTGGTCCCTTCTCATATGTATTACTTATATTTTAATTGGTCCAAATGGTATTTACTGACCAGCCACCAATCAGTATCTTCCAGAAGGAAGCTCCTAAATTACTCAAGGAAGCACATGGGTGCCAAAAGGACGTGTGTTTTTGTACCATACTACTCAGGAAGGCCCCTAATTCCTTTAACATTTCTCATCTGACTTACTCCTTCCCTTCCGTGGTTATTTATTTTCTTTGACATTGGGTGGAGTCTGCTTCCTCTTCAAGATAGTCACCAGGATGTCTTCCTGGAAAACTAAATACATAGTATTACCGCCTTTGCAATGGCAAGTTTTCTCCTACAAGCCTGTTTAGCTACTTGGAAAAGTCAGAAGGATGACTTGGTCTAGGTGGATGTCCAGATTTGCCCCTCTGTGCTCAGTGCATGACAAAGCCCAGGGTGGAGAGAGGAATCACTCATCCTTTATTTATTTTCTTTACTGCTTTCCTTTCCCTCAGGATCTATGTATGAATCAGTCAACTGCTCACTAGAGTGACTTACAATTCACAAAAATCCTCGAGTTTTTGGTTGATTACTAAATTTTGTAGATTTTCTGCCTTTTGCATTTGTCTCCTCGGAGTGCCCTAGTTCAGAGCCTCTTTATCTTGTATTAATACTCTTCCCATAGAAGCCAAACTACATGTGACCCTTGAGGAATAATGGTTTGAACTGCGTGGGTCCACTCACACATGGATTTTTTTCAAAAACAATGGTAAATGTATTTTCTTTTCATTATAATTTTTAAAAACATTTTTACTTTATCCTATATTATTATAAGAATACAGTATATGATACATACAACATAGAAAATATGTGTTAATCAACTGTTTAGGTGTTGGTAAGGCTTCCTGCCAACACTAGGCTATTTGTGGTTAGGTTTTAGGGGAGTCAAAATTTACATGCAGATTTTTGATTGTGCAAAGGGGTGGTAAATGCCCCCACATCTGCGTTACTCAGGTGTCAGCATACTCTCCCTGCAGCCTCTGCCTTCCATCTGAAGTCTCCTCCCTGCTGCCTGACCTTGTCACTGAGCTGGTTGCAAGCCTTCAGTAGCTATCTCTCAGATGGATTCTATCAGATCAACTTTATTCAAGGCCTTTTGCAATTTTATTCCACCTACTTTGTCTCTGACCATTCCTCCTGCCCTAAAGTTCAAGCTAACTTGCTAACATACATTTCCCAGACCCTCTGACCTCACTGTTTCTTGTGACCCCCTCTCTCACTAACGCCCTGACATTTCCTTCTCATTTTCCAGGGCCAGGTCCCATGCTGCCTTCCCCCAGAAGCCTTTCCTGTTCTCTGCTGCTGCTGCAGCTTGGATTCTTCCTCCCGTGTCCACCACAGTGCTTCAGATGTGCTTCAGGTCTGTGGCTAACCCAATATAGGAGGTCAAAAGTCAAGTCCACAGACCCTGGAGCCATCTTGCCTGGGGCTCAAACTTAGCTTCACCACTTGCAAGTGTTGGAACCATAATCAAGTCACTTTACTTCCCTGTGATGAGATTTTCTCATCTGTCAAGTAGAAGACATAATGGCATCTTCCTCACTGAGTCGCTGGTAAGATTCAATGAGTTGCTGCATTTTCAGCCTTTTGCACAAAGTGAGTGCTGTATAGTGTTAACTATTATTTTACTAAGTACATGTCTGTCTTCCCAAATTGATTGTGAACTCTTAAAATGCAGGGACTGTCTTATATCCATTTCCCCAGTGTCTGGCACACAGTAGGCACCTGGTACACATTTGTTCAATAAATTGGCTTATTATTACTCTGCCAGTGTTTCATTTGTTTATGGGTTAACTGCTGAGTGCAGGGTTATTTTCAATGAGTTTGTATTCCCTACTGTGGACCAGCAGCAGGTTCAAACCCTGGTGTCTAGACAGGTTTATAAATGCTGTGAATCTGGGTGACTTGGCCAGGGTACAGGGTTCCTCTCAGTCTGCTTTCCTTATCTCTAGGCCCTGTTCTCTGCTTCTCAGACACCCTGTGAATATGGGGTGTTTATTGTTCTACTTTATCCAAAGAGGCTTTGTAATTCTATACACTTGTCCTTGGGTTGGAACTGTGTCCTTTTTTTTTTTACTGTGAAAGTTTGGTGTCTATTTGACATTCAGAACAGGAGGATATGCCAGGACCAGCTGAATGGAAGAGAAAGAAAAGGAAAGCCTCAGAGATGTAAGGGTAAACAGGGCACGAAACAACAGGAAGCCTGGCATTGCTTGAGCTCATCTACCCCAGGTCCTTGTCTAGGGATTCAATTCCTGGTTGTTTCTGCCAAGAAATAATGATAGTCCTTGCTGCTTAGGACTTTACCAGAGAAATGGGTCCCATCATAAGCCCCTCAACTGAAGGCACCAATGTGAATTTGGAGAGGGCTCAGCGGGGGACAACAGGGACAATTCCAAAAGCAGAGGTTGGAAGGATATGAGAGAAATCTAGGAGTAGGATGGGGGAAGGAGGTGCAATTCAGTGGCTGAGTTCAAGGAAATAAAGGGAGTTTATACAGATATCTAGAATTCTCTACAGACCTCTGCTTTAGCTGGGAGATTTTGGACAGCTCTCAGGAATATGTGGCTATTACTGTGGCTACCAAGAGGTGGCAGCTAAGACAGTTCTGTCATAGCTCCTGTGCTCTCCAGCCCAAAGAGTGGCAGTCCTCTGTCACCAGTGCTCAGGGAGGGCCTAGAGTATACTGGGGCAATGTGGAAGGGGAACAGGGTGACCTTCCATACCAGAGCTCTGTCCCTGTCCCTCTCATGTCTGCCCCTTCCAAGTCTTAGTTCTGTAGACCAGAGAGCACTTCTCACCTGGGCAGAAACACTCAGCCTTTGATTCTTCTTTTGAAAAGAGTCAATTCTTCCTTTTTATTGTCTCCCAGAACTGTTCATAGAAACCTGTGATTATGATTTCATTTTTGACTTTCCCTTTTCATTCTAGATTCACCTTTCCATTTTCTTAATCCCTACTTGTCTTTCTATTTTCCTCCCCTCTCCTTCTGTTCCACTTTCTGGGGCTCCCCACTCTCCTCTCTCATGCAGTTCCTTATGTGTTGGTCTGGCAAACAGGGACAGTGGCATAAGCCAGAGCCTGGCATTTGCCCAATCCCACCACCCACAGTCCTTAGTGACAGCCAGTATGGGGAACCTCTGTGGCTGGGACCATCCTGGGACTTTGGCTGCTTCCGCTGATAAACTGCTTGGAGACCCTCATCCACCCTAGAAGCTGGGTTAAGAAAGATCTTGGTTTTTGAATTGTTTGACCATGGGTGAATTGAAATAAGGGTCTGTAACATGATATCTTCATTCATTGAATATTTACTGTGCACTTACAACATGCCAATGACTCTTCTGAGTACTGGGCAGTAACCTATGTAAACACTCAGTTTCCACAAGGAGCTCACAAGCAGATGTGCAGTCAGTCTGCTTTTGTAATGAACCATAACATGCCGGAAGAAGCTTTCTATTAACAATATGAAAAAGATGTGGGTAAATGGAGGAAAAATGAACTGATGGGCCATGCTTCCTCTCAAACTCTGACTCTGCCCTGTGTGGTCACTTGGGTGGTTGCCATAATGTACATAAACATGGATGATGCCATGTTATTTTGACTATTATCTTAACAGTAGCCCATTTCCTTTCTGCTCATGACAATACAGCAGAACAACAATAACCATTAGCACCCCTCCTTTTTTTTTCCTGAGGTACCCATGCAGATATTTCTAACCCATGTTGGCTTTCATCAGCCACATTTTTACCACTTTTTGTTGAAAGCAGACCCAGATTTTAGTCTTATGAAACTCTCCCAAGGGGAAGAGTCATGTGGAAATACAATGGAAAGACCACTTTCATGAATGATCTCTTTTTACAAGAATGGATGGATGGGAGGATATAGTAGACCTGGACTTAGAAGACTAGAGGGCTAGTCCCACCTATTCACCAATTAACTTGATGTTCCTGGGCCTCAGTTTCTTCATTTGCAAACAGGGATGATAACAGTATTCACCTTGTTGGGTGATGGTGGGAATTTGATGAGAAAATGCATATAAAACGCTTAGAATGCAGGTACTTTGGCAGTGATGATGAAGTCCACACTTCCTCATCAGCAGAAGGAGCAAATTTCTGTTCAGCAACATTTCTTGAGCATCTTCCATACTGGTGCCTCACTGGGGGTTCAGAGTGATCCAGAAACTCACTGCTGGGGAAAAGGACACACACACACACACACACACATGCACACGCACACACACGACTCTGTAACAGAGTATACAGTCCCAAAGAGCTGCTAGGTTCCCAAGTGTGGGTGTGCAGGGCAGGAGGGTACTGGAGAGCTTGGTGGGGAGGCAGTGTTTGATCTGGGCTTTGAAGGGTGAGTAGAGCGAGATTGTCTTTCGCTGCAGAAAAACACATCAAAATTCTCATGATTTCTCTAGATTCCCTTCTGCTACTTCTCTAGCATTAGCCCCTTGCATTAGGCTATTTTCAGTTTCTCAGAAATATAGCATACCTTCTCTTGCCTTCCACCCATCTTTGCATGTGCCAATTCATTTGACCTGAAACTCCTCCTCCCTCTGCTAGAGGGGTAGCATTGTGGACAAGCAAGTCCCACTGGAAAGGGTCAGACTGTGGAGTTTGACCTAGCTTTGCCATTTACCAGCCACTGGGGACCCTGCTGTGTTATTCAATCTCTTAGTGAGTCAATGTCCTCACCTGCAAAATGGGGATACAGGATAATAGTACCTACCTCAAAGGCTGCCTGTGAGGATTAAATGAGGTAATACCTGCTGAGTACTTGGCAGCTCCACCCACAGTAATCACTGAATATTAAACAGAAGCAGTTGTGGTGAAACCTTTATGTCTGCCATGCTCCTACTTGTATTTCTGGTCTTAGCTTAGTCATCACCTCGTCTTGGGGGACTTTTCATTCACAGGCCAACTCCTAAGGCCAGGTCGAGTGCTCCCATAGGTACTGCATCTCCTCTTCCGCCAAATTACCAACATCTCTCATCTCTGTGTCTCCACCAGGTTGCAGACTCCATGAGGACAGGGGACAGTTGATTGTGGGCTGCTGGGAGGGACACATGGTAGGCACTCAGTAAATGCTGAATGAATGACTTGGGGTGAGGGTCCCAGCGACAGCTGGGGTGTGGCAGAGCCTCCTGGGGCAGCCAGGGTGGGAGTGGGCTGCCAGAGCCCTGTGAAGATGAACAAACAGGTGGGCCTTGATACCACAGATGGCAGACAGCTTGGGCGTCCAGGGGGTCCAGGGCAACTTTCCACCACTGGATGGACCCTGGGCAGAAGCGCATCGCATTGCAAATTTGGCCAGTCGGTCCCTTCCGGAGAAACTGCGCCAGACCTGAGGGGAGAGCATACTTGGGCCCCGCCCCCTGCTCCGCCCCCGAGTGCGGCCCCTCCCCTCCCCTCCCGCTCCCGCCCACGCCCCGCCCTCCTCCGCGCGACCGCAGAGGCTACTGGCCTGCGGAGGCCCCACGCAGGCGGCCCCGCACGCTTATTCCCCGCGAGCAGCGCTGCTCAGATCCTCACCAACCGTGGCTGCGGGATGCTGCGCTCGACGTCCACGGTCACCCTGCTCTCGGGCGGCAGTAACAGGACTCCCGGGACACCCAGCAGGAGGGTGAGTGCCTGGCAAGGGAGCCGCAGCAGTCCCGCTTCCCTGTCCCGGTCACCCCGCAGTAGGGGGTCTGGGGATCGGGATGCGCGGAAGCCGGTCCCTGGCCCTGATGCCCCACTGTGGGCTCAACTTTTCGACTCTGCCCCAGATTCGGCCCTGACCCTTCTTCTCGACGCCCCAGTCGCTCCCCAGGTTCGAAGGGTTTAGGGGACTTTCTGGAATTCCCAGAGATTTCCTCTCCTTTCTGACTCTGCTGTCAAGACAAGTTTATTGGCACCAGTTTTAAACAAAACAAAACAAGGAAGGGAGACATTTCTGCAGTATCTCTACCTTGGGATTCAAAGGTAAAGAACGGCTTTATCAGCCAAACTTTCCTCCTTCCAGCGATTAAGAAAAAGGGTCGCTTGTTTCCACTGGTGATCGAATAACACTACTTGCTTAGTGGGCTTAGCCAAGGTAGGCTTCACCTGACAAAGTAGGGTCAGCACCTGGAGCCCAGTTGCATGTGACTTGGGTTTATGCAAACTGTCTTCATTCCGATTTAAATATTAGCACAGTGTTAGCAGAGGCAGCCCTGGTAGCCTTGGGCACCATCTTCAGGGTGGTTGCCCTTCGGAAGCGCTCTGTTTCTCTGTGGTCTTTTTTTGCATCCCTTCTCGCGTCTCCCAGCATTCTGGGGAAGACATGCTAGGCACATGTGGTTTGCATCTTTCCCAGTCCGTGTCTCTCCCAAGATCAGCACCTCAGAGCACACTGCCAGGGTCTTGGTTTGAGCTTTTCAGTTACCTATTCACGGTGATATTCAGTGCTTAACATCTGATGCCTCTTTTCTGTGGTTGAGGCATCTCTAATGTGTTTCCCCAAGGTTTAGCAAAATAGGTGTTTAAGTCCAAGTCAGGCACCCTTTGATACTCTAATTGTGTTCTAGTTTGTAGATATGCGTATTTGCGTTTTATATACCTCAGTCAGGTGACTAACAGTTGCCTTATATTCTGTCTTTGTTTAGCTCTAGAAGAAAGGCATATTGTTACCTTTGGGTATGGGCCAAGTGATGGGTACTGGGGGGTGTGTGCACACATGTGTGTGTGTGCATGAGCACATATACCAGATATTTAGGATTGACAGAATTCTGGTTGTTCAGTCAGAACAGCCAGATCAGTCAGATCAGCTTCATAAAGCAAGATCTCCATGAGGTCCAAGTGAGTTTCCGACCACGGTCCCAGCTGTATCCAAGATGGAAATTTGCCTTTTTCTATGTAACTCCTTCACAGTTGGAACATAGTTGTGATTGAGAAAGAATAAAGTCACTGCAAAGCTAGCCCTGAGGCTGGACAGTCATGTGCGAACCAGATACCACAAAGTGCATTGTCTAAGACTCCCTCCAGAGATGGGGCCTGATCGGAGCAGCTGGAGTGATGCTGTAGGGGATGCAAATATCGTTAGTAAACAATAGAATTTTCCTGAAGTTTTTTTCTCAAATATTACTTTCTAGTATTTCTTTGGTTATACGTGTTTTGGTGTCTGGCACAGTGGACACACTATGGAGAAGGCTCTGCCTTTTGAGTGAGACAACCTAAATACTTTGGAGGGAAGGGGTCAGGACCTTGCATCAAACCATGCAGGGCTGTTCCGAGCACATGAGTACTTGTTTTGAGAAGACACCTAAAGGTTCCAGGATTCCCTTTATGATTTTCCACTCTATTCATGATCTGCAAAGTCACAAGTACTATCTGTGTGTGTGAGGGGGTGTGGTGGGAGGCTGTGCTCCTCTGATTGATTGATCGATTGACTGATTAAACAACATTTACAGATTTCCTTCTGTGTGATACAAAGGTGGGCATTGGGTTCACTCTACCCAATACCTAGCCCTGGAGGGAGGCGGACTTGGTCAGACTACTGTCAGACAGTGTGATGGCTGTTCAGTGAAGCAGAGCATTACCAGAGTTGGGTGGAAGCTACAAGACAGGTTCTTCCAAAGCACCTGAGGAAGGCCTCCCTCTGCAGGAGACATCTGAGTTTAGTTTTGCAGGATGAGTAGGAGTTTGCAGGGTCCTTGACATTGGGGTACTGAAAAGAGGAAATATCGTTCTTCTAAATGGAACTCTTGACAGAAACTGTGTAACAGTGGCATATTGAACCTGCTTAACTCAAGACACTTACTTCTTTTTTGGAAAAACAGGAGTGAGATGTCTTGAAAATAAAACTGTAGACCAAACAAGTAATCCTGAAACGTGTTCCTGAAGTTGAAAGTTTTTCTGTAAACTCTGTTGTTCTGTATTTCCTTTGTAATGTTGGACAAGTGATGGTCTTGAGCAATAATGTTGGCCATTAAAATAGCATTTATGTTTCATCCAAATTGCTTACCAAATTAGGGGCTTCAGGGGGACCAGGCTGTGTTGGTGTGGGTATTGAGCCAACCAGAAATGGTGGTGACAGCTGACACTGAGCAGGGACTTTTGTGAGTCAGCAGTCAAGGGTGGTGTGTCCAGACCGGACTGTCACCAGTTTTCCTTCACTCAGTGGCTGCCAACTACAATTTATACTTCCTCCTTATCTGAAATCACCGCCCAAGACAAAAAGAAACAAACAAACAAACAACAGGTGGGAGAGTAATTTCTGTCAGCTGATAAAACAAATCTCTAAGAGGCATTTATGGATGCCAACCAGTAGGGAATGTGAAATTTTAAAAAAATCTGCCTCCGAACCAGTTGTGCTCTAAAAATAGTTTTATCTGTGGCAACAGCAGGAAGATAAATTGGCTGGAGAATAACCATAGACAGAAAGATGACCTTGGAGAATGGGGAAAACCTTTCTTAAAATGTTGACATTACTTCATGATTTTGAAAGGAATTTTGAAAATGCAGTTAATCCCACGGAATGGGCCTTTGAAAAGAAAGGTCAGTGGTGTGGCCAAGTTGTGCACTTTCGGGGGAAGGCCTGTGTTGCTTGGTGCAGCCAAATATTTTTGGTTAAGCAGTCTGGCTAGGGTGATGTGAGACCTGCCGAGGGTTTCCTCCAGCATAATATCTCCTGCTGATAATAAAGGACCGTTCACTGATGTTCCTGTTATTGTGGGCCCTCAGTGGCATATAAAAAAACAAAACAAAAGTCAACAAGGCCACAAGGAGGGGGCTGTCTTCTAGCCTGCTCTTGCCCACATTTCTTTCTATTGGCAAAGGCTTCCTTCTGTTAAATACTGAATGGGTCTGCCAGTCATCACTGCCCAGCTAATTAATGCAGCACTCCTGGGTCCCATTTCTGTCTGATTGGCTCAAAATAAAGAATTCTCTTTAGCTGGGCAGGGAATGGGTCAGACAAGAATTTACTTCATTTCCTTTTCCTTTCGCAGAAACATTGTGTGCGTAACTTCTGTATTGTCCTACAGGTTTCACGGAAGAGACACAGGGTGTTGTGGGACCTCAGTATCTGGAAAGGGAGGTTGTTTGCAGCATCCACCAGGGAGGGCCTGGGCAGGGGGCCTGCTGGCCCCTCACTAGGGCCCTCCTGACAGGCCAAGTTGTACGGTTTGGGAGCCCTGGCATCCTCAGGGCTGAGCCAAAAAGCATCTGTCATTAAAAATTGACATTTGTATCTCAGAAAAAAAAAAGTCCCAGCCTCTCTGCTTTGGTTCACCCATCTTGCTGTGTCAGGTGTAGGATGAATAACCTCGAGGCCTAGGGACTTGTAAGGAAACTTAAGACCTGGAGGCTGTGTTCACTTGGGAAACCCTTTCAAGTCAGTCAGCCTCAAAAATTGTCTAACTGGGTTCAGGGAGCCGTGGATCCAGTGCTAACCAACTAGAGACCACGTTGAAATGCTCTGATAGAAAATACTTTTGGTGATTCCATGTGTGTGGTCTTAGAGCTTCCTGTGGCCCTCCCTCTCAGGCGGAAACAATTCTAGGATTCCCCAAGACACTGAAGAGTGCACAGTGGTATTTACTGCTTTTCCCTTTTTAAATGAGTGATGCTTCCTAAATGTCAATCGCATTGTCCACTCCTACTTGTTTTTTAAGGCCAGAGTGAACTGCAAAATTCAGTCACCTGACTCCTGCTTCAAGAGCCCCTCAGCACTGCCAGGACAAAGTACAACCCCCTTAGCTTAGCATCCGGGCCCCTCTGATTTATCTTTGCTTTCCCTGTTCCCCCCTCCATGCATACTCTTTCCAGATATTCCAAACTACTTGCCATTCCTTAAGCTTTCCATGCTATTCCTTGTCTTTTTGCCTTTTTTGTACCGCTCCTTTGATGAAGGGTCATCTTCTCCAGGAAGTCTGCCCTGAAGCCTCCTCTTCCGTGTTCCCCTAGAGGCCTGTGCACTTGTCATGGCTTGCACCACCTATGATTAATGACTTTAGGGACCCTCCCTCCCCAGGCCTGCTGTAATAGGTGCTTAAAAAGAGGAGTGTCACCAGGATCCTAAAGGAGCCACACTTAACCTTGAATTGACAAAGGAGAAAACAGGAAGAGAAGCTTGGGGTTAAAGCCAGTCCGTCACCTTTGGCCCACCTGGGCAGGAAGCAGGTGACGGATGGATGGGAGTGCTGGCCCAGGTGAGGAGTCTGACAGTTCTGGGAAGGCCTCCAGATATTCCAGTTACCTCATCCTGTTGCATAGTTGGAGTTTCATTCCTTTGGTTAAGTCAGTGGTTCTCAACCCTGGTTACACATAGCATCCTGAGAAGCTGAAAATATTTATGCCCAGGTCCCACCCCAGACCTTCAGAAAGAACTTCAGAAAGTGGAGAAAAATATCCCTGTTGTTTAGGAAGCTCCCCAGGTGACTCCAATGTGCAGCCAAGGACCGGAACTCTTCCCCCCAGCTTGGCTTCCCCCTTACAGCTCTCGTGCAAATGCAGATACTTCTGGGACAGTGTTCTGGAAGGTCCCTTTGGCCACGTGGAAGGGCAAGGCTATTGGGAGGGTGGATTGGCGGGGAGTCATAACACTCCTGGCCACATTGGTGTCTGTGAACATTCACTTACCTGCGGCTTCTCCTTGATCTTGGCATCCAGGGCACATTGTGTGCTGGCTCAGAAGTGTACGGGTCACTGTCCTCCTATGTGGCTTGAATGCTACGAGTTTTGTCTGGAGTCAGCTCGGACACAGGAAAGAGAGGCTGGAAAAAGTGTCCAAATATGTGGATCAGGGGTCAGCAAACTACTGTCCCTTGGCCATATCCAGCCCTCAGCCAGTTTTATATACTTCGAGCTAAGCCTGTTTTTCACACTGGCCTGGGAAACCTAAATGTTTACTCTCTGGCCCTTACAGAAAAAGTTTGCCCCACCCTGATGATAATCAGGCCTTCAAGTTCAGGGCCACATCAGAGATAAGAGGCCTACTCCAGAACAGGCATGCCCTGTTGCACACAGATTTCCAGGGATTTTACACTTTTGCTGAGCAGAGGGAGTGTGGGATCCATCCTCCCGGCCACAGCCACGGGGTCCACACCTTCTCTTGTTCAGTGGAGCTGGGCACAGGCCCCACAGTCAAAGCACTGACCAGGCCTGAGAGAAATGTGCGTGAATTTGGCTCAATTCCTTAGGGAAATCCATCGTTGTAAACAGATTAGCAACCCCTGTCACCTCTTGGGGTCATCTTTTCCACTCCTTTTTACTGAAGATGGATGGCTTTCCTCAGGTGAGCCCAGGTGCCTGAAGCAGAGAGCATGACGGTATGTGGAGCTCCAGGTTGGAGACCACCCTCTGCCCTCACAAAGGGGTTAGGAGCAAGCCCCAGAGGGCCTGCTTAGCTCCCGGGTGCCCTGAGTTGCAGACAAGGGCTTGCTTGTGTATTTTCCTGTGGCGGAGGCTTGAATGCTTGTGGCAGAGGCTTGAATGCTTGTGGTGGAGGCTTGAATGCTATCTGCCTCTCCCTTGCTCTCCCTCCCATGGGTATTAGTTTGAAGAATATGGAAGGCTCTCTAGGGAGTTTCAGGTATATTCTCCTTACTGTGTTTTAGTTCAACCCAAAAAGAAACCCGTACTGATATTTACTGAGCAAGTGCCTATTTTGTGTTGATACTATGTTAAGCTCTATAAAGGCTACCAATGCAATTAGGTGCAAAGCTCTCTCCATCTTGCCCTCTATTTTTTTCCATTCTTTCCATGTTGTAGTGTGTGGAACATAACAGGAGGTATTTAATAATTGCTGTCACATCCTTGAATTCAGATTTGAGTGTTAGTCCC
Organism: Tonatia bakeri; assembly: GCA_004024845.1. Lineage (NCBI taxonomy): Eukaryota > Metazoa > Chordata > Mammalia > Chiroptera > Phyllostomidae > Tonatia > Tonatia bakeri. The sequence continues at coordinate 142,602 of PVIA01002864.1, read as the reverse complement.
TTCCTCCAAAGGTGGCTTCTCAGTCTTCCACAAGAGGCCCTGCCTCTGCAGCAGGCATTTGTAGATTGTTAGAGGTCGGCCTCTGCCTGTTTGTCCATTTTCTCTCTCACTGTAGTTAGGGTGCTGGCCCGCTTACCATTCCTGGGTCAGGCCAGCTTCTGTGCCTGTGGCCGTCCTGGAACAAACACCTTGCCTGGTAGTTGTCTGTTATTTTGGCAATGAATTCTCCAAACCTCACTGACCTGAAAAGGTCTTCTGTACTTCTATAGCCAGCTCAAATGTCATCGCCAGGAGCCTTCCCATGCACTCCCACCTCCAGTTAAAATAATTGTTCTCCTTCCTGTATTCTCATAGTAATAAAGGACACTTACCGAGGGGTGTCTAGAGGAAGGGAACTCTGCTGCAGTCCCCGAGGGCAATGCTAGGTCTGTTAGGTAAGAGTTCTGAGGGAGCGTGTAAGCTCATTATCGGAAAGTTAGAGGTGAGGTGTAGCAGAATGGGAGGCTCTGGCGGGACGTGATGGTGTACGTGGAAGTGCTAACACATGTCCCGAATGCCTGTGCGTGGAAAATGTTCCTCCTAGACTGGGCACCCATCTGCCAGTTACATTGTTAGGTGTGGGGTTCCTTCATAGTGCTGACCAAGTGTAAATGAATCATGCAGCTTTGCTGCAGTTGAAAATGGCAAAGTTTTATTCAAGGGTCTTAGGGTTTGCAAACCAGAAACAACAATTATGCAATGTTCTAGAGTATTCTGAAGAAGAAAGAAAAGTTAAGAGTTTTTATGGTAAAAAGTACATTCTTGAGAAGCGTCAGCCCTCCATTCTTAGCCTCTGGATTGGTCTGAGGTGATGATCTTCCAGATGTGTGGTAGTCTGGATAACAGGTGGCAGGTGGTCTGGACACGTGAACGTTCTTTCTTAAGCTCTTCGGGCAGGTAACCAGAGGGCTGCCTACAGGTTGTATACCTGTGTCTGTGTCTGTGTCTGCATCTACATCTATCTCCAGGCATCAGTGCACAACTGGAAAGGTCAAAAGTTTAAGTACTCAGGCTAGTTAAAATAAAATCAAATAAAATCCATTCCTCATGCTTTTGCCCACTTGGTCTGAACCAGTTTTGTCAGCTCGACCCTACAGACTCTGATTTAAGTCAGCTGAGCTCTACTGACTTTGTCTTGTTTTCTTCACTCATTACCCCATGGCCTGGCAGGTTGGACTTAAAGGGTCTTTTACAATCCCATCCCCCCCGGGGTTCTTGGCTGTAGGGCAGTTTTGCTCAGAGACCACCCTGTGGGTTGGTGCAGACCCGTGACCCTGAAAGCCCGGTTGGGGGTGTATTAGTTTGCTGGGCCTGCTGTAAAAAGTACCAGAAACCAGGCAACTGGACCAGCAGACAGTATTGCCTCACACTTCTGGAGCTAGAAGTCCAGAATCAAGGTGTCAGTAGGGTTGGTTCCTTCTCAGGGCTGCGAGGGAAGGGTCTGTTCCAGGCTTCTGTCTGGGGCCTGTTTACATGGCGTTCTCCCAGTATGTGTGTCTGTCTCCAAATTTCCCCTTTTTATAAGGGTGTTAGTCATTTTGGATTAGGGCCTATCCTAATGGCCCCATTTTAACTTAATACATCTCTAAAGACCCTGTTTCCAAATAAGGGCACATTCTGAAGAACTGGGGGTTGGAACTCTCCCATATGAATTTTAGGGAGACACAGATCCAACCATGGCGGGGCAAGCAGCACTCCTGTGAGTCGAGCCCCTGCAGCAGCGGGCTGGGTACTCTGGGTGCTGATGGAGCCCTCTTTTTTTTTCCTTTAATGTCAGGATAACTTTTCCCTAGAAAATGTCACAGCAGGACCAGGCTGTGACATTAGGGTGAAATAGACATCATGTGGCATTAAGTGTATTCTCATTGTTGTACAAACACCACCACCATCTATCTCCAGAATTTTTTCATCTTCTCAAACCAAAACTTCATACCCATTACATAATAACTACTCAATCCTCTCTCTTCAGCTCCCGGCAATCATCATTCTACTCTCTTTCTGTGAATTTGTAGTATTGGCTTAGTTCACTTAGCGTAATGTTGTCAAAGTTCATCCGTGTTGTAGCATGTGCCAGAATTTTCTTCCTTTTTAAGGTTGTATAATATTCCATTCTATGTATTGGGTTGGACAAACAATCCATATGGTTTTTCCATAAAATAAAGGATACATTTTTCATTTTCACCAATAACCTTATTGATTTGGATATTTTGAGTATGTTGGCTATCTCCTGTGTGGTATAATGTTGACCGTTCTCAATTAATGTCTCAATTTAATTGCCATCACCTTCTAGCCAACCATGGAGCATCGTCCAGTGAGAAATCTTTAGCACAAAACCTCACAAACCACTTTTCACACATTCAGTCAGTCACAGCATCTTCTCCATACACTGCACAAGTCTCTTATTTTTTGTGTTTCAGTTGCGTTTTTACCTTTCTTGAAATAATAAAGCATAATATGCCAAAAGCGCTGCATATTTTCTTCCATCTTCAGCATTAAAATGGTTACACACAAATTCACCAATTTTGATGTTTTTTTAAAAAATGTACACTAGTAAGACTGCTGTCACAATACAATCTAACCAAATTGTTTCAAATGAAGTTAAGGACAAAGTGCCACTAGAGCCATCTTATAGAAAAAAGCAAACGAACTTTTGGGCCAGCCCAATACATGCTACATTTTATTTCTCCCTCGCCCATTGATGGACAGTTGTAGTGCTTCCACCTTTTGGCTGTTGTGAATAATGCTGCTATGAACATGGTTGTATAGACTTAAAAACGTTGTGATTGAACATTGTTTTACATGCTTATTGTAAAATTCAATATGTAGTCAAGTAGAAAGCACCCTCGCACCCTAGTCACCACTGTGTGTATTTGGGCCTCTCTCCCTCCAGCTGTATTTTGGACCATGCATGTGAAGTAAGATCATCACATATACACTGTTCTGGAACCTGAGCCATTCAAAAAATGTTTGTAACAATATGAAATCAGTGAGTACTTTCCTTGTTTTGAGCAGCAGTATGTTGAATGTGGGAAAAAGGCCAGACCAAGGCTGGCTTACCCTCAGAGTGCCCTGTGCGATTATCCCCATTGCTAAGCAGGGAAACAGGCTCTGAGAAGCACAAGACCACCCAGCTCTTTCTGCCCCAAATGCAAGTTCATAACCAGCCCCTCCTCTCTGTCTCTTGTAGGCAAATGTCTGCAGACTGCGGCTGACTGTACCTCCCGAGAGTCCAGTTTCGGAGGAAAGTGAAAAGAAGCTTGAAAGAAAAGAGCAAGTAAGGCATTTCTGAGGCAAAGCTCTAACAAGCTCCACTCGTTGGACTCTTTCACGTTAACCCTCCCGTCCTCTGCCCAGTCTGTCCATGGAGCCTGAATGGCAGTAACCCTGTCGACGGAAGGCCCTCTCGACCTTGCTGCCCCATCTCCTGTCTTCCCAGAAGTCGGACCGCCCAGACCGGCTGGCTCTGCCGGCCTGTGCCCCCGCTCTTGTTGCACGGTGAACACTGGCTCTGTGTTGGCTTTAGTGACAGGTGCTGTGGCAGCGAACGTGTTTTTCCTGAAAGAGCCCAGTCTGGTCGAGTCAAAGGGCCCATTGTGGGCTGCCGGTGGGGCCTGAGCCTTTCTCAACAGTGGGAGATGGGGCCCAGTTCACGCTATGGACACTTGGCCTGCAGAGGAAACGCCCAGCAGGCTCTGGTGTGTGTGGCAAGGGCAAGGGCACTTGGCTGCAGGTAGGAGGTAGCAGACAGACTTTTTTGTGCCAGCTGCTGTGCTAAGTACTGGGCTGTGAAGAGAAGTCTGACCTTGCCCTTGCCTTAGAGGAACTTGCAATGTTTCCAGTGAGGCAGACGTGACAGTTAACAATGATAATATGATGCTTCAAGTGTTGGGATCCGGAAATGTAAGAAGGGCTCTGAGAGCATGGGGAAGGAATAACAGCCTGCTTGTGGGGTGGCGTGGAAGCAGAGGCTTAAAGGGTCCATAGCAGACCCTGCTCACCTCTCGGCCTGTGGTCTGAGGGAAGTGACTTTTCTCATTCCCAGACAGTTATGGGGTGCCTACTTTATTCCAGGCACTGTTCTCGACACTGTGACTATAGTAATGAGCAAAGCAGTGAACAAAAAAAATGCCTGTCATTCATAGAACTTAATATAAGTCCTGGTGGGAAGACAACAAAACTTTAAAAATGAGACCCAATTACAGAGTTTAGAAGGTAGTAAGTGCCGATGGAGACAAATAAAGCAAGAGAAGGGGGCAGGAATACCAGGGTGTAGGTCGTAGTTTTTCTTCTGCATGTATGTTACATTAAATATAAAATAAAATATGATATAATATACATTTTATATATGAGGCAATACCTTCTCAAAATACAAGTTATGCTATGGAAATAACCAATCATGTGGTCACTTATGAAAAAGGAAGTTTTTCTTTGACCGGTAAATGGTGGATAATGTCCCCAAATTCACTGTAGGTCTTGGTCTCTCCTTCCCTTGTCTTACACCCTTCTTTTCCCCACTTGCTACCAAGGACAAAGGGCTATCTGTGCCCATGCAAATGATGAATGACTGGGAAAGGAGGCAGGGAGGAAGGAAAATGAGGTTGTGACTGGAGCAAGGTGAGAGAATGTAAGGATGCTTATCTGCTGAAAAAGAGAGGATGCGTCCCACTAAAAGGATCCAGTAACACTGCTGGTTCCAGGTGGGAGCAGGGAGAGTACGGGGTGAGCCTGGGACATGTGCTAGAAAGCAGGGTAGCACTCACAGGCGAATGGGGTCATATCAATAAGCCCCTGAAGCTGGTGTGAAAGGGCTCTCACTGGCAAAAATGGAACAATTTGGGCAGTTAGTAGAATAATGACAGCAGTGGGTTATGACATGCTGAATAATGAAAACAGCCCTCATGACTGCAGAGTAATAATGAGAGAGAGGGAGAGACAGGGAGAGGGCTCTTCTTTACAGGACGTCAGCTGATAAATTTAGCAAATCTCTATTTTGTAACCCTTAGGTTGGGTCATCAGTGGATGCAAAAACTAATTGGTGATTGAGTATTATGGAACAGGATATTCACCTGGTGTCAGAGTAATACCTCCCAGATTGCTTACTGATTTTAAAGGTACAGTGGCACAATCTGACAGTTTCACAGTTCAATCAAGTGAGCCAGTTAGCAGCCAGTACTGGGGTGGCCTGATGCTATGTGGCTTCTGAGGTGATCTGATTAAGAAGGGCACAGTATTACATAAGCAGTATTCACACAAAACTTGTTTAACTGAATCTAGTAATAAGGAAAGAGAAAAATCCAAAATGTGGGAATATCTGCAAAACAGTTGGCCAGAATGTTTTAATAAATTCAATGTTTTTTTAAAAGATGAGAATGTTGGAGATAAGAGACTTAGAGTAAATATAAGAGGTGAATCTTGATTAGTTCCTGGATCAAAAAATCTACGACAGACACATTTGGATAATTGCACAATTTTGAATATAAACCACATATTAGATATCATTGAATAAACATTACTTTTCTTACTTGTAATAATGGTACTTTGGTTATGTAGTTGAACTATTCTTTCAGCTTCTCTGTAGATTAAAATATTCTCCAAAGAAAACATTTGGGGGTAAAAACTTGTAACTGAGAGAGAGCAGGAGCGGCCAAGCTTCAGCTACTGGACCCTTGCTGGTGACCAGGATTGCATGGGAGGGGGGGCCCTGTGTAGCTGGGGATGTGTTTGTCCCCTTCTGTCCTCACTGACCCCCTTCTGGTCTGTCCCTTTAGAGCTGATAGATTTGTCAGAGAAATGGGCCCAGGCTATGTCGAGGGGCACATGGGCAGCTTAGCACATGGGGACTCAGAAGGAGCACTTTTTGAAGAAGGGACCCAAACTGGAGGGAGTGACAGGGCAAGGGCCTTGGTGGCTGCTGCCATATGCAGGGTGGGAGATGTGGGGGATTAGCTGAGTTGGAGGTGACCCAGCCTCGTGCCTGGGGAGAGGTCTGTGAAGGGTCCTGGCACACACGGTGGGGCAGTAGATGCTGTGAAGCCCTGGAGGGCACATCACTGCTACAGAAGAATCCCTCCTGTATTTCCAAAGAAACAAGCACATGCGTTCTACATCAGGTGGGAGTTGGTAACCAAGTTGTGTACCGATTAGCCTATTAGTCTTGAACAGTGCTGTTCAACCTTTTTTTTTTAATTTTTCTTTTTTTTAAATTCTTTATTGATTATGCTATTACAGTTGGCCCATTTTCCCCCTTCACTCCCCTCCACCCTGCCCATCCCCTCCCACCCACATTCCCCCCTTTAGATCATGTCCATGTGTCATAAGTTCTTTAGTGTCTACATGTCCCATACTATTCTTACCCTCCCCCTGTGTATTTTCTACCTACTGTCTATGCTACTAATTCTCTATATCTTTCCCCCTCCCTCCCCCTCCCACTTCCCTGTTGCTAACCCTCCATTTGATGACTTTTTTTTACTGTTCATATTTTTAATCTTCTTTTTCTTAGGTAAGTCCCTTTAACATTTCATATAATAAGGGCTTGGTGATGATGAACTCCTTTAACTTGGCCTTGTCTGAGAAGCACTTTATCTGCCCTTCCATTCTAAATGATGTTCAAACTTTTTAAAGCAATAGGACCCTCTCTTTTTTTTTCTTTTGATCAAAATGTTATCTATCCCAACCCTTACATATAACTGAGGCAAAAGTGGTGATGGTGGAGGCCAGAGTCCCCCCAGTCTCCCCTGACACTGCTCCTCCCGGCCCCTCTGGCCTGAGAACTCCAGGAACACAGGGTAGAAACCACCAGCATAGATTATGTGCCATGATGCTTGTACTGGGTGGACCTGAGTGTCCACCCAGTGTGCAGCCTGAGTGTCCGTCTGTGATGCATTGGTGACTCACTGCAGAAGAACTGGGGTAGAGAGGAGGAGGGTGGGGCTGGCTGTTTCCCCAGGACTGAAGTCCTTGGGTGGTGGCAGCACTTGAAGGCACTGGTGGTAAATGTGAAGCTGTTCTGGGTGATTTCGTCACCAGCCCTGGCGGGGTTCCTGGTCTTAAGTCACTGGGAGCCAGAGGCAGGTACCAGCGAGTGGGCCCTGGGGGTGCTACCTCCTCTGATGTGCCTTCAGCGTGGCTGCCCCTCCCTGGGACATTGTAGTCCACACCATCACAAGATGCCAGGAACTCTGGATGACCCTCCCTGGTGAGATGACTTTGGTTTTTTTGGAGGGGGTCTGCATTGTGCAAAGGCTGGGGACTGAGGCTGGCCGAGACGTGGAAGCCAGAAGACATTAAATGGCCCAAGTGGCTACTGATGAAGTGGACCTTCTCAGAGGATTTCCAGGGCCCTGTTAGAGCTGCAGCCAACCCAGAGCAGGGCTGGGCCATATTCTTTCCCAGTCATGGAAGATATTTAGTGTGCTTTGGGGACCTGAGATGACAGAAAGCAGCTAGCCCCACACAGATGCCACTGCCACTGGGCCATTTTTCTGTCCACCGCTCCCAAATCACTGAAGAGAGGATTTACTCACAGTGCATGGCTGTGGCACTCGGACGTGTTGCCTAGCTTCATGGTGGTGTGTGGGGCTGTCACAACAGAAGCAGCCTCTTTTTCTGGACTCCTGGGGTTACCGGATGGGCGTGGGAGGCTGTCTACTCCTTTTTCTCTTCCAGACAGTATCAGCTGCCCCGAGGCTGGTTTCTGTGGGCCTCAGATGAGCTCACAAATACTTTCTCTTGCCTCTCAGTTTCTTCATCTTTCAAGTAGGCACAGTAATGCCTGGTTGCAAAGAGCAAATGAGCTAAGATATGCCAAGGACCTGCTTCAGTGTTGGCCTGTACATTGGTCAGAGAGGTAGTGACTAAATGCCAAATTGCTTCCCTCTGAGTACCCAACCCAGTGATTCTTGTTCTTTGCTTTTCTCCCTTGGACCCTTCTGGGGTCGGTCAGTCCCCTTCTTGGAACCGCCCATCCTGCATCTCCTCTGCCCTCTTGGGCTGTGCCTGCTGCATCTTTCTTGATGTCATTGTGTCTTTTCCCATAAATTTGAGTATTCCTCTGCCCACACCACCAGAATTCCTTAAAACTTTGAATGGAACAAAGGTACGCCCACTTAGAAAACGTTCTGACCCTATCAGAACAGGCAGCTCAGGGCCTCTTATGTTCCCATTTCCCAGGTACCAGTGAGAATGGCCGTCCCGTCTTATGTTTGTTCATTGTATGTATTTCCCTCAGAGCCATCCGAGTTTCATCTGTTTCCAAGGGACTCTGCTGGAGTCATCTCGTGAAAACAACTCAACATTATCTCCTTTTTTATTTCCTGGTTGGTTTGCCCTCACTGGGCAAGTTCACATATTATCTTCTAAACCCACGAGGTCTGCTTCATCCTCAGAACCCTTGCTAAGTAAGACTTAAGCCCAGGCCTGGAGTCTCTTCCCAGCGGCTCTCGGTTTATCCACATCACCCTCGTGGAGGCCTGCTCCCCTGAGACCTTCCCTGACTGCCTGTGCTTTGGAGATTATCTCTCCTGAACCATGTGCTCCCAGGTTGCCCCTCCTGGCACCCAATCAGCTCTGCCAAGAACCCCCACATGTCTATATACCAGTACGTATACCTGTGAAAATTGTGTACAGCATATACTTTTGCATGTATACATACATGTAGAAGTGAGGCGATGTCTGTTTCTCTAGCACCTGCCTTACACATAGTAGGTGCTTAATGAATGTTGATTATGATGAGTCAGTTTTATATTGGTTTCCTAGGCTAGCTGATAACAAAGGACTACAAACTGGGTAGCTTAAGTAACAGAAGTTTATTGACTCACAGTTTTGGAGGCTGGAAGTCTGGGATGAGGTGTCAGCCATCAGGGCCGTGCTCTCTCTGAAGCCTCTAGGAAAGCATCCTTCCTCGCCACTTCCAGCTTCTGCTGGCCTTTGGCAATCCTTGGCTTATGGCAGCATCCCTCCAGTCTTCACGTGGTGTTTTCCGTGTGCGTGTGTGTGTGTGTGTGTGTGTGTGTGTGTGTGTGTGTCTCCTTTTTATAAGGACACAGATCATGCTGGATTAGGGCCCACTCTAACGACTGGATTTAAATTGGACCCTAGCTCCAAATAAGGCCAAATTCTGAGTTCCTAGGGATTAGGATACCAGCATATATTTATTTGCAGGACACAATTCAACCCATAATAAACTTCTTTGTAGAATATAATCATCTTAAACTGTACTAACAACTCAGATGAATTAACCATGGACTTTTATTTGTCTACTAAAAAGTCAGTAATAATATGGGAGAGAAAATGTTGGCTATTTCGTAGGCACACATTTCATGTTGAGAAATTGATAAATGTGGAATGTGATCTTTATTAAATTGTTGAACATTAAAATTAATGTTGGTAGTAGATAATTTTGGAATTAATCCCCTATTATTTTCTAAGAACTTTGTGAATGTATGTATCCATATTTCTATCTAAATCTGTATGCAGTGTATTCTTAGGTACACACACGCACACTTTTACACATAGAGAAGTAAGAGGCAGAAGCAACACCAGCTATGACAGATTGATCATGTTGAATCAGGGTTTTACCACATAGTTGAATTTTTGAGAATATAAGCTGAGCTTTGCTGATTTTGAGTCTGTGTGGTGGTGAAGCCTTTTGCAAATTGACAAAGGAGTTTGAAGCTGATAATCTTTGCAGTAGCTTTCAACATCCCCCTATTGTAGGTGTCCTTTAGTGACCCGTGTTTTTAAAGAATCCGTTTCTCTCTAGACCTTTGAGAACTCTGAATGAAAGAGAGCAGATATACGTATTTGTATGAAAAGTCGGGAATTTTTATAGCCCAGTATAATGTTTAAAAGGAGGAAATCCTTGCCCTTGGGTTTTATAGTCTTCTTTCCTTAAAATCCCTGCATGAATAAGCCTGCTGAGTTCCTGTGGTGGTGTGACTGTTTGTACAACAGCACCGGCTGTTGCCAGGGGAGGGGTGTGCTGCCTGGTGCAGGTGGGGTGGGGCCGCCCTGGCCCGCAGCATGCAGGACTCTGTTCCTCCCAGAGGCAGTGGCCCTGGGAGCACAGGAAAAGGCCTGGGTTCTAGTTCCGGCCCGTTTCCAACTGAAGGAGTGTTGGAGCAGTCGGGATATCTCTAAGGGCCTCATTTTCTTCTTCTGGAAAATGGAAACATTAGCCTAGAACCAGCACGTCCCAGGCTTTGTTAGCTGGGGAACTCCACTCCAGTGAACAGGTAGGGAAGTGCCGCCAGTGAAAGGGAGAGTGCGGCAGCTGTGCTTTCTCACCGGTCAGGGCTGTGCGCTACCCCAGCGGTGCCCACACCGCCACCCCGCAGCTCCATCGGATACTGAGGAGGGGAGGGTTTACAGCTCCCCCGGGCTACACAACTCTTCATTTTTCTAACCTTCCGGGATGCTGTGATTCTCTCCCCATGGGAAGGAACCAAGGCAAGTTGAGAGGCTAGTAAATTTGATGACTGTGATGGGAACAATGGAAGAAAACCAAGGAGAGAGAGGTGAACAGATAGACAGAAGCATCCAAACACTTAGACTTTAGTAGAAACCCACATCCTCAGAAATGCAAAGACACTGCCACTAGTAATAGAATCCATCAGTATCTACTAGTTCGCCCAGCAGCCTGCTAAGTGTTTTGTACGTATTACTCTGCGTATTCCTTAGAGCGACCTTCTGAAATATTATCCCCATTTTACTCTTCAGGACTGGTGTCTGTGACTCGGCCATGTTGCCATGGGAACACCAATTTGCACAGTTTCTCCTATCAGGAAAAGTCTATTTAGGATGTTTAATCAGTCAAGGTTACCTGAGGTGTCTACTGTACCACTGAGTTCCAGAAAAGGAGTTCCTGATCACCCCTCCCCACCTCACCCCAATATTGTCTTTTTCCCCCCAGGGTTGTGAGGCCTAAGCATCTGTTGTCTGCTCAGAGCTGTAAAGTTTCATCTTCAAGAAGTAACCTCCTATCAGGATACTATTATTAGAACTACATTCTCTTTGGGATTTCTGCATCATTAGAAGTTTTTCTTCTCAATATTTAACTATTCAAAGTGATTGTCCCCCCCCCGCCCAAGCATGATTTTATTTAGGAAGCGGTCTGTGTCAGCATGTGCGATTGTCAGAAGTAAATATCTTAATAAGCCAAAGGTTTCCGTTTCTCTGAGGACCCTGAGATGCCCATCCCCTCCCTATTTCTCTGGTAGCCTGTGGCTCAGCTGTCTTGTTCAGTGTTGTCACAGGGCCAAACCATGTCAAGTATCAGTAATGACCAGGACCTAGTAATTTGCTGAGATGGACACACAGGTTGGACAGGTCAGGGCACATTCTTGAAAGCGATGCCCTGCCTGAAGGATGGATAGCATGCCCAGCGGCCCCGCACTCAGCTCTCCTGGGTCAGCTGCTGCCCTCTGGCTGGAAGACGAGGTCCAAAGCAAGACATTTTAGACATAACTCAGCTTCTAGTTTGCAAGCCATTCAAGTCATGTTGTGGTCCATCTTTGTGTTATCAGCAGCCTGGAGGTACGACCAGCTTCCCAGCTTAGCCTCTGGGGCTGGGGCTGACTGTGGCCAGTTAGCACCAATAATGTGGATTTATGTTAAATTGTATTCTGCTATTCTTTATTCCCCCAGAGCCCTTCTTGTCCTGTTGCACAGATCAGTGTCTGGGGTGACCAAACACTCCAAGTACTCTGTCGCAGACCCAATTCTAAATATTTTGCTGTCTTCCTTCCTTCAAAATATATTTATTGAGCATCTATTAATGCTGAGTATTGGGGATAGAGCAGCAAATACAGCAGATACTATCTCTGCCTGGACAGAGCTTATCTCGTTGTAAGATCACATGTTCTGATTTAGGGTTTGGAAGATATGGTCACCTGTCACTGGCCTTCCTAAAGCCCTTATAGTAGGAATTTAGGCTGAGTTACCTTTCCATGGCTTCTGCTTTCTAAGGTACTGGCCACTAAATATATCTTTAGGGAAAACAGCCATATTATGAGCCCATAAGTGAATTTTAAGCTATACCCCAGGGAACAGTCTTTCTCTGTTTTGCTGATTATGCCTGTTGTTAATTCTGCTGTATTTCACATGAGCATTCTGGGGTGGCCTTTCCATTGGTGGTTTCCTTTTCCCTTCATGGCAATAACTTTCCTTGCATTCCATGCATTTATGGCGGCTTTAGTTTTCAAGGAGATTTTGCTCAGCATTGTCTCATGACCTAGAGACTGTTAGTGGGCATATTGTACATTTTTTTAACTTTGAGTTTTTAATACTAAGCAGCATTATAAAGAAGTTTGAAAAAACTTAATTTTGGAGAATTTCAAACCTAAACAAAAGGAGACTAAGCATGTAATGAGTGGTTGACCCTTCGCCCAGCCCCAGCTACCCTCAGCCCGCGGTCAGTCCTGCCCTGTCTGCACGCCACCTACTTCCTCCGCCCGGTACCCAGACGCCATCAGTGTTTATTTAAGTACCTTTCTCTGAGAGATAAAAACTGTCTCCTGACATAATCACAGTGCTATTATCGTGCCTAAAAAGTTGATATTTATCTTATAGGGAGATATTTTAAAGGATATGAGTGCAGGAAAATTCAGCCACAAATGGCGACAAAAATCACTCTTCTCATTTTTCCCTGTGTTCTCCAGTTTTTGACCAAAAGCATACTGCCATTTGGTAAAAATGATAGTGCTCTCGGCTCCTTTGCAGCTTTACTGGATATCAAATTGATGATTGGGGAAAAACCATCAGCGCCCCTGCTGCTCCTCCATCTAAGAGGAACCAAGGATGTTTCCTTCAGCTGGACCCAATGTACATATTCTGGGTAATTTCCCAGAACCTCTTCCAACTTCTAAAGCTTCATATTGATACAACGAATATTTATTGAGAAACTCACTGCATCTCAATCACTGTTAGATGCCAGGGATTATGGTGGAAAAGAAGAGAAATAGGGCCCTAGACTTCTTGGAGTTTCCACTTGATAGGGGAGCAGACCCTTCATGTATAACGCTGCTAATAGTCACTTCGGTATGGTTGTGGTGAATGTTGGGGAACCCAAGCAGGCTGAAGGACCAGGGAAGCCAAGCAAACAGCCTATGTAAATGCCCAGAGGCAAGAAGGAAGTTGGCTGATGAAGGAACTGAAAGGAGGCAGTGAGGCTGGAGTGGGGTGGAGGCTGAGGGGGAGCTGGATCATGGGAGGCTGGAGGAGGGCCTCCCCATCCTGGGCTCGCCTCTTCCCAGTGGCCCAGGACCCAGAGGACTGACTGTCACATGGGCACATGAGTTCCAGATCCTCTCCCGACTCTTGGCAATTTTGAAGGCACTGTATTCAAAGAGCTTACGTTTGGGGACACACAGGCAGGCACTCGAATGCTGCCACCTTGGAAGAACTAGTAATAGTTACACAGGAGGTTATTGTGGGGATTAAAAAAACATTGTATAATAAAATGACTAGGCAACAAACATTTTTCCCCTTCTTCCTCCATAGATGCTCCTTCCTTTTCCCTGTCACAGTCCTGCAGCTCCTCACGCTGCCTCAGGAATCCCTTTTTTGTGGAGTGGCCCTGCTCCCAAGCACAGTCCTGTGCTGGGCCCTTCCTGGGGAGTCTTTCTTTCAGACCCTGATCTTGTAATAATTTTTAGACCCTGATTTTGTAATAGTTTTAGTTCTTTGAAAATGGAAATAAGTTACTAATTAAAAATTAGTATCTTTTGGCCCCCCAAGTTAAAGAATATAAAGGAAAAAAATGAAATCCAATTTTACTGAGGACACTGGCATTAAAGGTTTGGATTCCGTCTTTCTAGATGTTTAATATGCACACACATTTCTAAAACCAAAAAATGGGAATACGACCATTACTATTTCTTACTGAATCTTCACTGTCTTTCCATGTGCATAACTCTTAGATCTGCATCTTCAGAGCAGCATTTCACAGAGCCTTTGGTCCCCGGTGGTGTCTGTGATTTCCCCCACGGCTGGTGGCGGTCATCTCCCCCTGTGCAGGGAGGCAGAGTCCTCTGTGTCCGGCCACCCACACATTTTCCTGGCAGCCAACGCACCTGTGCTTTGCAGAAACGCATTTCACTGAAGCTTTATGTCATCATGTGCTTGTTTTGCAGGAACCAGGTGGAGTCCGAGACTGAAAGAGCATGCTTTTGTTTCCTGGTACAGGGGGAGTTTCATTAGAACTTTTCCTCTGTGTAATTACATGCCTAGTAAAGCAGGGATATCTACCCCCAGCTTGTCATTCACTCCACCAGGACTCATTCCACAGACCACTCACCTCAATGTGATGTGCAGATGTCAAGAGTTCCATTAGTGTCTGTGGGGCCCAACTGTGAGAGATTCAAGTGGAAGCACTTTCCAGAATCAAATTTAGAGTGTTACAGCTCCTCGTATCCCATAACTCCCCAAGTGTGTGCAGAAGGGTGAGAAACAATGAATGTTCTGTTTTCTTACTATTTAAAAAAGCTCTCACATTGTAAGCAAGTACTACGGAAGGGAATAAAGAAAAAAACTGACAGTCTTCCTGACCTCTAGCCCCACTGCCCCGCCCTGCTGCCCTCTCTTTGAGGTCATCACTATTCATGGTTTGTCATGTGTTTTTCTAAACTTTTCTAAATATTGAATGAATGAGACCATAAGGTATTCATTATTCTTCCCCAAACGAATGATTTTAAAATACAATTTACAGTTTTGTATGCCAAAATATTTTGCAAGTGTGTGGGAAGAATTGATGCAAAGGTGATTGAAACATTAGTGGAAAGCAGAGTGGCCATTATTGGATTCGGGCCACTCCCAATGATACAGTGATTGATAAAGTACTGGGGTCAGTCCCCCCCAAAAAAAGTCGGGGGTCAGCCAGTTTGATAATGAAGTCTCAGTCCCTGGCCTTGATTTTTTCCTTGCCCCTTTCTTTCGAGGTTGTGGAGGCCCCGACCCTGTCCCCCTGCGTGTAACAAAGCCTGCAGTGAGGGGAGGTGTATTTCGTGCAGGCCAATTGGGCTCAAATCCAGATGTGCGACTGTTGTTAGCGGGTTACTCCTCTGAACTTCAGTTTCCTCAGTTATAGAGAGGACAGTTGCTAAGTCGCACACTGGCCGTGGAGATTAAATGTGCCAGGAACATTTTTCTAGCTCAGTGTGTGCTCAACAAGTCTGATTTCTTTTTCTTCTACTTCCTGAGCCTTCATTCTAGAAAGGTGTGTTAGGACTTGGACGTGTTACCTCTTCCCAAGAGTATTTGCCCTCCAAAACTGATCAAAGCTTTAACTGAAGGGATTAAGGAGCAGGAAGATTCTTTGGCAGTGAAGTCACGCTCCTCTGTCTGGTTTTTCAGCAATGTTGCATGAATAGTCACAACAGGTTGGGTACGGACCTCACGTCCTTTTCTCAGAGCTGGCCCCAGGGTCAGTCCGAACCTCAGAGGATGACTTGGCTGCCAGGTGGCAGCCAACATTTCCCCTTGAGTGTCTCAACCTCATGCATTTCAGGCCACATATTTAGTGAGGAGTTTGAAGACACACAGAGGAACTGGTACAAGGAGGAAAACCGCATTACCACAAAGGTTAGAGTTCAGACACTTGCTCTTGGTGTTGGGGACAACACAAGTCTAACTGGTCCTTCTGTGAGAATTAGAAAAACACCCTCCCTCTGGGAAGATGGGGCCCTGCGGATGCACTTCTATGTAGGTGGACAAGGCCTTAGTAGAAACTAGTGAAAGGTACTTGTCCTCCAGGGTAAAGGCAGACTCTGCCCATGCCAGGTGCACTTGGCGAGCAGAGACTGGGTTTCTGCCGGCCTCTGCCCGCTGCCTGCCAGGCACCCCAGTGCTGGGCACAGCCTGCATAGCCATGGACAGCGGGCCTTTATTACAGTTGTTTTCACTCGGCCTAAAGAGTCACTATTCCTTTCTCTTCTCTCTTCCAGCATCCTGGCCCAAGCAATGGGGAGCCAACCAGGAAACTTCCTCAGGGTGTTGTCTATGGCGTGGTGCGAAGGTCAGATCAAAACCAGCAGAAGGAAATGGTGGTGTATGGATGGTCCACCAATCAGCTGAGAGAAGAGATGAACTACATCAAAGATGTGAGTCATTAAGGATTTTGTTTGTTTGTTTCTGGCTTATAAGAGGGTGGAACTGGAAGCTTTGATGTGACTGTGAAAAGGCATTTTGGAAGAATTCTTAGCATTGTCATTTGGGTGGAAATGTTTCTACATATCTTTATGGTCTTGTTTAGAGTTCAGATGTGATTCTGCAATGAGGCACAGAGTGAGCTTCTGGATGATACTAAATAGGGCTACTCGGGAGACGGATGACTTTCTTCTTCAGTGTGGTTTTGATCTTAAGTGGTTTTGCTTATTATAATGGACACTCCTAATGCATGGATTTGGACAACTGTATAAATTGGGGTGCATTTGGATACAGGCAACAGAAAAGCCAACTCAGAAACAAAAATTTGTCATGTGGGTATAAGCCTAGGGGCAGGTGGTCTCCAGGAACGGCATGTCCAGGCTCCTATTTCTCTGCGTTTCCCTTGGTTCTTTCCTCCTTCAGCCTCAGGCTCATAATATCATCTGAAAACATGGCAGTGTCTAGAGGAAGAAAGGAAGCCATTCATCTCTGGTTACTTTACAAAGGCCCTCTCTTAGCCTTCTCCTCATATCTCATTCGCCAGGGCTGAGGCGCATGCCCATCCCAAATCCAGCACTGGAGAGGGGAATGGGATGGTGGTGGCTGGTTAAGACCAGTCAGCTGGGCTGCAACCGAGGCTGAGAAGGCAACCACAATAGACATTGTTAAACCCAGGCCAGTCAATGCCATTTCTTTGTGCTTCATATTACATTTTTAATCTTTTTAAATCATGGGTTTTTTTTTTGTTTGTTTTTGTTTTTAGAAAATTTGGAAAAGACAAAAATGTAATTAGAGGAAAACAAAATCATCCACCCATAATTCCACCATTCAACCAGAGCAGTTTTTAGCACTTTGGAGATTTTCCTTCTAAATGTTTTCTTTCTTTGTTTCTTTCTTCCTTTCTTTCTATATATCTATCCATCCATCCTTCATATATCTCCATTTCCTTCTTGTTTTATTTTTTAGTCTCTGTAGATTGACCCATGAATGCTTCTGCTGACCCAGCCAGGGTGATTACTTAGGAAATGAGCTACTCTGACACTGATGGTCCCCAAACCCCGACCCGTGAATCAGAGGTGCCCGCGGGCAGCAGGGGCGTTGCGGGGCCGTGGAGTGCCCGTGGACCTTGCTCTCAGATAGGCCCAGCGAAACCTCTGTGCTCACTAGGCTTCAGTCTTCTCCTGCGTAGGTCATGGGGCTCACTCATGCATAGGAAGGGACCCCTAAGGTCAAAACCTCCAGCTTTGCGCGCCCCACTTTATTTGGTGGGTTCGTGGGTAAAACACAAAGTCATGTTGTCAGCTTTTACATGTTTTTTTTAAACCTTTATTGAATATCAAAAATAATAAATTATTTGGGTACCTTCTTTAATGGCTCATGAAGGTTTTAGATACTTGTATAATCACAGGAATAAAAAAATCTTGTTTCGATTAAAAAATAATAATAAATGCTTAACAGAGAATATAAAGTTCAGAAAAGCTACCCACTTGTACAAATGAACAGGACATGTGGGACAGTCACTTGCATCAAATCTCTAGTCATCGAACTCCCTAAATGGAATTTTTAACCTTCAGAGTACCTCAGTCTTATTTTTCCTGTATAGGGGCAGCTTGGCCATTTTTAGTTTTCTATATTTTTCTCATGGAAATCCTTAGTCCTTCATTTAAATGTCCCAGATGGCATGGCACTGCTTCAGAGGTAAACCTTCCAAGCAGAGAGGAGAGTTGCAAATCGCTCAAGACAAGACAGCAGGTTTAGGCTGACTGTGAACCAGGATGACATGAGCCCAGCTCACGGGAGTGGTTCTGGCCAGAATCACCAACCTCCATTGTGCTCTGCAACTTAAAATTAGTTTCCAGGTACCCCTTTTGCAGCTGGTTTCAAATCTGGCCCTGGCCTGCTGATTCCTGTGCATTTATGGGATTGTTTGTCATCTCCTGCTGTGAGTGATTCTGGCCCAGCTGGCTTCCTGAGTATTTGCCACCAGTTCAAGATCATGCCCTACCCCACCCCAGGAGAGCAGCATGCCAGCCACCTCAGGGCCACGATGAAAGGCATTCTGCCTGCCCACAATGAAAAGTAGTGATTTTTACCCAATTTTCCCAAAATGTTTGTAGTTAATGGCAAGAAAGTAAACAATTATTATTTTTTTGTTTTTCAATTATATTTGGCATTATTCTGTATTACTTTCAGAGGTACAACAAAGTGGTTAGAAAATCATGCACTTTACAGAGGGGTCCTTTTGCTTCAGGTACCCACCTGGCCCCATACATAACAACCATGATATTATTGGCTGTATTCCCTATGCTATAATATACATCTCTGTGACTGTTCTGGAACTACCAGTTCGTGTTGTTTAATTCCCTCACTGTTTTCACCCAGCCCCAAACCCCGCCCCTCTGACAGCCATCAGTCTGTTCTCCATGTTTGTGAGTCTCTGTTTTGTTGAAGTGTGCTATTATTAGAATTCATCTGGAGAAGGCTTGGCATCTTAACTGTACCCCCTCCAAATCTCCAGCAGTATCCAGTCATCCCAAAAAAACATACAGTCTAATTTTAAAATGTGCTAATTCTGCAAATGCAACTTGAAGATTTAGCCCCGCATGCCGTCCCTTGTATGCCTCTGGTCATTCTAACCAAACGGCTGCCTTTGCCCTTCCTGTAGTAGAAGTCTCAGAGACTCCCTGTCCTTTTCTTTTTTTAATTAAAGTTCTCGTTTATATAATTTTTAGAGAGTGGAGGCGAGGGGGGAGAAAGAGAGGGAGAGAAACATCAATATGAAAGAGAAACATTGATTGGTGGCACACTCCCCAACCGGGGACCCAGCCCGCAACCCCGACATGTGCCCTGACCAGGAATTAACCAGGCAACCTTTTGCTTTGTGGGGCAATGCCAAACCAACTGAGCCACAGTGGTCAGGGTGAGACTTCCTTCTGTTCTGCCTGAAGATGCCTGAGCTCTTTGTCCATCCTAGGGGCACCAGAAGAAGGGAGGAGGCGGGGACTGTTTGTAAGTGCCACTGCGGAGAATCTCAAACAGTGTTTTGTGAATGCGTGTTTTGGAGATCACCTTGAATGCTGTTATGTTTAGAGCCTCATGTATCATTATCAGTCGTTTTGAGGAACTGACATCCAAATTATGGACTCTCCAGGGCTCATACCTCCCTGCATTACATTCCAGACATTGGATTGCTTCTTGGCAGTCAGGGCAGAGATAGGAAAACTAGAGGTCACTTTTGTTTTTTGGTGCTCTTACCCATGTTGTATTTGTAGTCAACTTGTTAAAATTTTTCTACTCGTAACAAATTTGTGATAGGAAAAGGGGTAAACTTTGGCTGAATTGTGGTTCGAAGGTGGTGGATGAATTTCAACAAAGCATTTTTTCTTCAGAGTTTATTGTTTGGATAATTAATACTTATTAACAACTACACTTATATAATAATAATGTTTATTATTATTACAAATATAATTCCCTTGGTTTCTAATTAAGAGTCAGGAGTGATCTTATTCCTTAATTTCCCAAACTGCCTATTCTTAAAATTTTGTTTTTGTGGAGCCCTTTTTATATTAGGGTTTCTTAAGAGATTTGGAAATCTTGCATGAAAATGCTATAATTTGTTGTCTAACTAGTGGTAATCTTTGTGGCCGCAGGTGAGAGCCACTCTGGAAAGAGTAAGGAAGCGAATGTACGGAGACTATGACGAAATGAGACAGAAAATCCGACAGATCACCCAGGACCTGTCGGTAAGTCAATAGCTCAGTGACGTGGGAATATGAGGGATGGTGGTGCTTAGAACGCCCTCCCAGTGGCTGGTGGCTGCGGATATTTGCATTTATAATGTTATTTATGAATGGAATCATATTTTAAATGAACTGAGGGAGTTTTATTTCAGAATAAAGTTTATTATTTAAAGGATTTTTTGTGGCAAGAGTACTCTTCCTTATATCCAAGCATTCGCTCCAAAGTCAGGAACGAGACAGGGAAGCCATCTGTCGCCATTGTCATTTAACATTGTGTCTGAGGTGATAGCCAATGCAATTAAAGAAGAGAAAAAAATTTAGAGGTATAAAAACTGGACAGGTAGATATAAAACTATCACTATTTATAATTACTTACCCCCAAACCCCAAGTGATCCAATAAAAAAAAAACTACTATAAACAATAAAATAGTTCTGTAAAGTAGCTGGGTGTATGTATCTATATATATTAATTATATATTAATCTATAGATACATACAAAGAGGCTTCATTGTATAAAAACCAATGAATTAGAAGAAAGAACAGCAACAACCACCACAAAAACCTCCCAAGTATCTAGGAGTAAACCGTAGCCAGTGGAAAGACACGCCATGCGCTTGCAGAGGAAGACTCGGCATCATAAGACGTCAGTACTGTCAAGCTAGGATCCAGATTTCACACAACCCCAAATACCAACAGGTTTTTATTTTATGCTCTTTCTCTACAACTGGACTAGGTGATTTAAAAGTATTCAGAAAATAAACAGGAAGAGTTGGGGAAATTCTGGGGTGGGGGGGAACCGATGAGGGAAATTAGCCCTATAACTATTACAAGAAAGTGAAAATGCCTCGGAGATTAAAATAGAGTAGTATTGGCATATAAATCAATTTAAATAGATTTAGATTTTAAAAATTTAAGTAGACATCAATTTAAAAAATCCAGAAACATACCCCAATGTGTGACAAGTATAGCATCTCATATACAGGGAGAAAAATGGACCAGTCGGTGTTTGCTGTTGGGACACAGTTATATATGAACAAATTCCAAATAGATAAATGCTAAAAAATGAAACTTACAAGTGCTACAAGTACCAGAAGAAAATATGTGTGAATTCTTTTTATTCTTGTGGTAGAGAAAACTTTTTTTTTTTTACTATGACATGCAGTGCCAAAACCAAAAAAGAAAAGGTTGATAACTGTGACCACACTAAAATGAAAACTCATGCTGTCAGAAACGCTACAGTTCAGGTCAAATGACAAACTGGGAAAAATTATTTGCCCTTCATGTAGATAATAGGCCAATTTTCTGAGTATTTAAAGAGCATCTATGAGCAAAGAAGAAAAAGCCTACAATGCATAAAAATTGGCAAAATATTTGTTACTGATAATTGACAATAAAGGAAAAATGAAGAACTCTTAGCTGCATGACTAGATGGTCTGCCTCACTCTCCATGAGAAATTCAGATGAAAAACGTCCTGAGATGTAATTTTTCTTTCGTAGTTAGCAAAACTGCAAGAGGGGACAAGGCACCCTATTAGTAGTGCCATGGAGAAACAGGCAGCTTGCTGGCGGTGGGGAGGTAGTTTTGGATTTCTCTTAGGCACAGCAATTTGCCACTGTCCCCCCAAATTATAGATGCCTATATCCTCTGACTCAGCAATTCTGTTTCTAAGAATTTATTCTATAGGTAAACTCTCACATATGTGAAATGATGTATGTATGAACTTAGTTATTATAGCATTATCTGCAGTAGTAAAATCATTGGAAACCTAAGAGTCCATTAATAAGGAGAAAGTAAAAGAAATCATATCTCTACAATAGAATTGTAAAAATGAGTTGCAAAAAAAGAATGAAAAAAGAATAAAAAGAGTAAGCTCTTCAAAAGAAGGTATGGAAAGACTCTGAAGATTATAGAGTGGATGGTGAAAAGTCAAGATGCAAGAAAATATAATGTGCTACCACTTATATAAAACAGGAGGGGAAATAAATATATCTACATTGTTTTGTGTGTGCACAAAAAGTTGTTAATAGGATAATAAAAAAGTAATTAACAGATTCTTTTAAAAAATTGATTTTATAGAGAAAGAGGAAGGGGAAGAGAGAGCAAGAGAACAAGAGAGAAACATCAGTTTGTTGTTGCACTTATTTATGCAGTCATTGCTTGATTCTTGTATTCCCTGACCAGCGATCGGACCAACTACCTTGGTGTATTGGGACAATGCTCTGACTGACTGAGCTACCTGGCAAGGGCTGAACAGCGATTCTTAATTGAGGAGCTGAGTGGGGAAGGCAGTAACTGAGCAGGTGGTGCAGGGAGATTTATTTTAGTTTATACCTTTTAAAATGCTTGAACTATGTGATTGTACTACCTATGCAAATATTTTAAAAAAGAAAACCTTCCTCTGGTTTAACCAAACTAATGCTTGTGAGAAAGAAATTTTTAAAAATATTTGTGATTAATAATCTTGAAGAAAAAGAGTCCATGTATATATGACATACTTTCCGTAAGGGTTAATAATTGCAGGTCAGAAGCACAGTTCCAACAGCCATTCATTAGAGTTACGTCAAGGCTTGCCGTGAGAGTATCTGCTTAAGTAAGACCTATTGCCTCGATTATAGGGGCAAGGGTTTATAAACATATCCACCCAGCCCATTCTCCCTGGCATGTAGGAAGAGATTTGTGAAATTCTCATCTACTTATGGAAATTCACTCTGCTACCCACTGAGAGACACTAACAACTTTAATTAATGTCAAAGGATTGAATTTGCAAGAGATACGTAAACAAGTCTTCACACACCCTTGTTTCCTCATGCTAGAACTATCAGGAGCTGGTCTCCCTGCCTACAGCCTCCTCCTCCTCCTGGCCTCACCACATACTGCAGCCAGACGGATTGCTAAATTACTGCTCTGTGCACACACCCCCGAACAAGCACATGCCACCTGCGCCGGGTCCTGGCCTGCTGTTCCAACTCTGTCTCCCATCTCCAGGGTGCACCTCCTTCTGTATGGGGTCTGGCTGTTTTCTGTGGCCCTCACAGGGGTCTGCCCCTTAGCGTTCCCAGAACTCTTCCCCCAGCTCTGCTGCCTTCCTGCTTCTGTACACATGGCCCTCCTTTAAGGTCTAGCTCAAGACTGGCCTCTGATGATCTCTCAAACATGTCAAATGCACATACCCAACAAAGACAACACAATAACAGCAGCAGCCATAAAATGTCTCTTGAGAACTGGGTGAGCCCAAGGTGTATTCTTTCTTTGGCGGGTAGAAAGAACAGGAGGGCACCAGGAGATATTACAACTGGGCTTGCTTCCAGCTGTGCCACTTCTTAGCTCTGTGTGCAGATCCTTTAAATCCTCTGATTCTCTTTCCTCCTTATAAAGGGCAGCATCTGGCTGCTGCACAGTGGTGTTGTGAGGGCCGAGGCCCCGTAGGTGGATGTGAAAACACTGTCCAAAGGAAAAGTATTGTCTTTCTGATCTCTGGGTCCTGCAGATGCTGACTGTTTAAATTTAAAGCTGTACGTGAAATATTGTTGACGTGGATGTGGCTTCTTCTATCAGGAGACGGTTCCAGCCTACACAAAGATTGTTGAAGGCGTGTATGGATTAGCTGTGTGTAACTGTCTCTTCCATCTGTCCAGGTTTCACAGGCGCAGAAGGACTATCTGGAGAGTCACATCCAAACACAGTCATCGGCCTTGGACAGCTTTAATGCCATGAACGCGGCTTTGGCGTCAGACTCCATTGACCTGCAGGTATTCCTCTGCTCTCTGTGAGATGGGGCGCCCTCTGTCGTAGTGCAAGCAAGCTGAGCCTAGAGTGGACCCCGTGCCTTTGTGAAACGCAAGTCACAACAGAACGTCCGCAGCTCGTGACTCGTGACTCGGAGTCCCTTAAGTGCAGCCGCAGTGAAGGCCGTGCCAGGAAGGCGATGAGGGAAGCGCTTCCAAGTGGATGCTCTAAACCTGTGTGTTGCATTTCTTTTGCCCTTAGTAAAACGGGGGCTTGGGTCCTGAGTTCTGTGACAGAGATGTCGCTTGCTCCACATGATACCCAAAGTGGTCTTAAGTGTCAGTGTCTGAAACGGCACATCAGCT
This sequence comes from Tonatia bakeri, assembly GCA_004024845.1. Lineage (NCBI taxonomy): Eukaryota > Metazoa > Chordata > Mammalia > Chiroptera > Phyllostomidae > Tonatia > Tonatia bakeri. The sequence goes on along the minus strand of PVIA01002864.1, from coordinate 118,591 downwards.
TCCCCCTCTGCTGCCCTGGTTTCCAGGAAGTTCCACCCAATCACGGAAAAGACAGACTGAACCAAAGGCAATCTGTGTTCATCCATGGCAGGTCAAGCACTTTTTCCAAAATTAGAAATTATTTTGCAGTAAAAGAAATCATGTGCATTTTAAAGACTCTCTTGTAGTACCAGATAGGGAAGCAGAAAGCTCCAGGATCTTACATTTGCGCAAATGTGTGTTGTCCACCACCTGCAAGGGGCTTGCTGTCTTGATTAATTTGATTTGTTGGGTATTTACCCCTCAGATGCTGCCCACTGCTGTTCTTTCAGCTGAGCCCTCCCCCCCCGACATGCAAATTGACTTGAAAATGACCAAAACAAAGCATATATTCACCTGAAACAGTGTCCCTTGGCTTTAGTTTCCAAATATACAAACAATAGTTTCTGCCCTGCCTCCAACTTTATTGGGCTCTTATCTTTTTACCCTTCTCTTAAAAGTTCCATAAGCTATTTCATATCCTCTGTGGTTCTACATAAATAGTTTATCAGATAAGCAAACAAATGTTCATGTGCGGGAGCTAGTGTTCTCTAATAACAACTGTTGGGGCAGCAGGGCCACAAACAAAGCTAGGCCGCTGTCCTGCAGCGGGCCTGGGTGGGTCCCTTGTTTGGATTTGTCTGGGAGGCCCATTTCTGGTGGGGCCTCTGCGTTCCACCCTTTTCCTGGTGCTCCATGGCGCACGCCAGTTGTGCCCTGGCCGCAGGCCAAGCCCTACCTTTACTCAGTGGCCTTTGTTTTCCCTGATTCCTGCCATCAGGGGTCTCACCAAGGCTCCCTTTCCTTTCTCTTGGACTTCTTCTCATTCCTGGCCAGCTAGAAAATGCTGCACCTCACCTGAGCTCACCCTGGGTGGTATCTGTGCTAAGTTTCCGGGCTGTCTTGCCTGTGGTACTTCTGGTTTGCGATGCCGCTGACACTCCAGGCATTGACTTCAGGGTCCAGCTGTCAGGACAGGCTCCACCATTACCCAGCACCTTGACTGATTCCTAGTTATGGTCCAGCCCCTTAGTCCCAGGCAGACAGAGGAACTTCCAAGGGAAAAGATTAAGAATCATTGTTAAAAAGGAGAAGAACTAGAGAAAGTGGAGCAAAGGGAAGAAGGAAAAAAGGAGGGGAAAAAGGCAGAAAAGAATGGTACCATCTCACAGCCAGGAAACTCAATGGAGTCTGAAGATAGTTGGCTTCTTATTTCTGCAAGGCCCCACTGTCTTCCATTGTCCGTTCTCCCCCATTTTTGTCATTATGTACAGCGAGACCCTGGGTTTGATTTCATAGCACATCAGAGCTGGAAAGGGGGATCTCCAGCCCCCGTATTTTACGGATGCATAGACTGAGGCCAGATGAGGGAAATGACTCTCATAGGTGTCTAGCTGGTGGCAGAGTCAGGACTGGAACCGTGGGCTCTTGGGCCAGAGGTAGGTACATGAGCACAAAAGAAGTATCGGGAAAGCCAGTGGGGCTTGGAAAGGGGTGGAGGGGCCACGTGGTTTCTGTCGCCTCTTGTGGCTTCATTGTACAGTGATTCCATGCTTCCAAATGGCTTCCATATTTATTACCTTTGAAAGTCCTTTCTCTGATTCAAGTATGTTTAGGAGCGAGGCTTTTTATCCAAAGTCGAGGCTAAGGATTTGAGGGAGGGAGCTTTAGACACCGATCCTCTACAAAGAGGACATGGTGTTAGAAAGTGTGTCCAATACCAGAGTTTGCAAATCTCCTGATTTAATATCGTGGATGATGGCAGGGAGGTGGTAGAAGGTGCCCAGAACCCAGCGTCCAGTGTAGGAATTTGGGAAGGAAGCCATTTCTTTGTAAGGACAGTTAACTAAGTAGAATGGGAAGCATGAGTAGCAACACTGCTCATTTGAACATTCTTACTCCAGTGGGTGGCCGGGACTATAATCAACGGGCTTTTGACACTTGTCAGGCACTCGTCCGAGTGGCTGAGCTCTGTTCCCTGGTACTCCTTCACCCCCACCCTTCTCTGCCCGAGGGAGGAAGGGGAGCGGTTGCAGGCTTTACAGCAGCCTCAGCCAAGCTGTCTCTGCCCTTGCAGCAGTCCAGAAGCACAGCATGAAAAACATCTCTATGCTACAAAACATGTGTTTTGTTTTCTGATTTCACTGTGTGAACTTGGAAAATAAAGAAAATCTGAAGAGGAAAATAAATGTCATCTATAATCCTATCCCATAAGGAAAACCATTATTTGGATTTTGGTGAATTTCTTCCTAGTCTTTTATAATTTTCTCTCTATAAACACATTTGAACAAGTGCTTATACATTGTTTTAAATGAGTTTGTTCTGTACTTACTATTTTTCAAACCCATTTTTTTTCCATGTGAAACGATGTATTATGAACCCTTTTCCTTGGAAGCCTCCGTATTACCCCGTTTCCATTCATCCTAAGCAGTGGCTGGGAGGTCTCAGGGAGGTTCCCTGCCCATCCGCCTATGTACAGAGTGGCGACCTCTGGGCCACCATGGGGCCCTGAGCCCTTCACACAGCAGGGTCCCAGGTTTGTGTGTCTGGTGGCCTGATCTCTTCCTCAAATGGTTGGTGACAAAGATGCCCCAGTGCGTGTGTGACTCTGGGCATGTTTTCTCACACCACGAGATCTGCTACTGCTTTTATTTCCGCCCCATTAGAAAACGCTTGTGGATGTTACTTTGGAAAACAGCAGCATTAAGGATCAAATCAGAAGTTTGCAGCAGACGTACGAGGTGTCCATGGACAAGCTGCGGGAGAAGCAGAGGCAGTTGGAGGTGGCGCAGGCGGAGAACCAGCTGCTGAAAATGAAGGTGAAGTCCGGGGGTGGGGCAGGGGGGCAGTTCCTACCAACTTCCCTCCTTTTTCCTTCTCCTCTCTGCTCCCATCTTCCCCTCTGCTGTTTCCTTTTCTCTGTTCTCTTTGTTGAATTTCTTACCCTTTTGTGGCCAACCCCGCAGGGCTTGGCTTGAAGGCACCTTGGAATTTTCTGTGTTCACAGCTGTCAGTCCAGATTGAGGGTGCCCCCAGGCCTGGGACTTCAGCATCTTCACGGTTCAGAATTTCTCGAAGGCCCGGTCCTGTCTGTGTGGCTTGACAATAAGGAGCTGAAGGGCACACACAAATAAACCTGATGGGTGACCAAGGACTCCAGGCAGTGTCCCTCTTGCCCACCGGGCTGTGCTTGTTCCCCTGCGGGGCTTCTGATGCCCCCAAACTGAAACAGCGGCAGATGTTCTACCCCATGGCAGGAGCAGGCCCAGGAAGGTCAAACAGAAAGCACTCAACAGTTTGTTTCCTGAATGAATTCATCTTTAGTTAAATCTGTGGTTTTCAAATTGTTGTCAACTCAGCCTTAGGCTACCCTGAAAGAGAGGGTAGTGTATCCAGATAGCTTACTGCTCAAACCAGAATAGATTTGGGAGTGAATGGTGGAGCTATTAAGAATGTAGCTAGGGGAACAGATGGGGACTTGTGGTTCCCGCCCCACCCCGGGGGCTGCCTCGGATGGGGAGGAGGGGCTACCCCACTGCAGTGCTAGTCCCAGTGACAGCCCTGGCCAGGCACACGTCCCCTGGGGAGGGGAGGGGACAGAGAGCTCTGGAGCATTCAGCTCGTCTTTGCTCTTGCTTCAGACACAGTGCTCTTCTTATTCACATGTTATATTTCTGAGTGAGAGTTACTTTGAAAAAAGGGAAAAGGAGGTATGTTTCTGAGAAAGTCTGAAATTACTGTTTTAAGTCTTTTCCCCAACTCAGGAGCTTTATCCAGTATTTCACTCCACAAATACAGGGTGGGCAAAAGTAGTTTTACCATTGTGAGTACATGAAACACAGTTAATTATTGTATTATTATGTTTAATTATTTATTGATTTTCCATACAAACAACTGCAAACCTACTTCTGCCCCACCCAGTACTGAATGTCTACTATGTGTGTCTGTCCTGGGCATTCCTGTTTACCCTGGGGGTGGCATCAGGCGTCTGGGTACGTCTCTAGGCAATTTGGCGGTCTGGCTGCTCTCAGGGAGACTAAGCCCTAGATCCAGCCCACTGTTCCTGTTGTGGAGACTAAGGCTTTACTTTACCTCCCAAACAAATAGAGTTGTAAGACCTAGGATGTTTCACATGACCTGGATGCAGAGGAAACAGGACTCAAGGGATGGAGCCCTTTGTGGAAGTCAGGGTTTGCAGTGGAAATGGGGTGCAGGATGCACTGGGTCTCCCTCAGCTGATGATAGCCTCTGCTCAGGATTTTCCATTTTTGTGGCTTCTGGGCACTAAAATATGTCTAGT